>JARKHS020030092.1:0-177529 GCA_030143305.2 Amblyomma americanum
TGACCATTTCTGGCTTAGAAAAAAAAAACTATTTTCAGCGACAGTAAGCTTTTTCTGATCGCAAGTGATAATAAATCAACACATTTCAAGTACGTTTCCTCCTTGGAATCCTTTCATAATGTCGTACGCGCCAAACCCTTACAAAATGATCTATAGACAGTCTATAGATTTCTTATAGACACTCTGCCTGCCTATAGGTATCTTTTTGTATATTCATCGTTTATAGGCTGTCTATAGACAAAATTCTACTAAAAGGATATGGCCATAAATCTATAGATTGTCTATAGACTGTCTGTAGGATTTGTATTTCCTATAGGCTGTTCTCTTGGCTTGACTATAGAAAGTCTATAGACTTGTCTATATATAGACTTGATAGACAGAAGTCTGTGGACAGTCTGTAGACTGTCTAAAAAATGTTTTGTAATTGAAGTACGCCTCACAAAGGTGGCACGTCTTACGCCAGTCTTCATCTGCGCGTGCAGGAGGAATCTGAGTCGCGGGCGAGGACAGTCTCCGACGAGATAGACTCGGAAGGCTTCGCCGACTTCACGGGCACGCTGCTCGCGTACGACGCATTCAGCCGCCTTCCAGAGTCTGAGCGCACGAAGACTGTGCCTTACGTCGGACTCACCTGGGAGCAGACGTTCTTTGTGGCCAACTGCTTGAAGTGGTGCGACATAGACAAAGACAACAAGCGGAGGAAGCCGAATGCGCTGTACTGGCACAGCCGATCCCGATGCAATGTGCCCCTCCAAAATATGCCCCAGTTCGCCCGCGCGTTCTCCTGCGCAGCCGGCGACTCGATGAACCCCGCGCAGAGGTGCGACTTCTGGTAGAGCGGGGCGGTGTTTCAATAAACAGTATTAGCATTCTTTGCCCAACTGTGGAATGAACACATTGGTGGCAGACGTTGTAAAACTGGCCTACAGACAGCCTGTAGACTTCTTATTGACTCCATCGCCTTCCTATAGATATTTCTCTGTGTCTATTCACAGTCTACAGACTGTCTGTAGACAATAGTCTACTAAAAGTGTATGACCTTAAATCTATAGTAGAACATGTTGGCGTGCTAGTTGGTGCATGTCAACAAAAAATTGGCGCCAATCAAACAACACAGAGCAAGAAAGACCGCACAGCTATAGATTGTCTATGGATAAAGATAAAGGTATAGATTGTAGACTGTCTATTGAATTTGTATTGCCTATAGATTATTCCCTATGATTTGTCTATAGACAATCTATAGACCTTATAGACAGAGTTAAGGGCGGTTTATAGACTGTTCAAATTCTTCTAAGGACTGGTCATGATATCGTTTTCGGATGTGTACCAGGTTATAATATCCGTGCGGCATTTCTCCAATATAACTACGGCTTTGCGGCCTTTGCCAAAATCGATAAAAATGTGACAGTAAATAACATACGGAATCAGTTAAAAGTAAGTGCAAGTATATATTTAAAAAATAATAAATACGGAAGACAAAGGATTTTTGCTAACCCCGGCATCTGCCATCGCTGTGGCGGCGGCACCTGAGCTGGGGCAGCGGAAATAAAGGATAGCAGGCAGTATGAAGAAGTGAAATGAGAAAGGTGAGGAGACAGCAAGAAAGGACGTAGGGAGTGGTCATATATACACTATTTACAAAGGGTAACAATAATGTTCTCCAGGTTGTGCGCATGTAGTTAAAACCGAAGAACGCTCGTTTCAAAGCATGATCACGGTAACAGCTGTAGATGCCTTTACCGGCCCTTACAAAAATTTTAGTCTATAGACTTTCTATAGACTTTTGTCTATAAAGAATATATACCATATACAAACCCCTGAGAACAGTCTATAGGCAATACAAATCCTATAGGCAGTCTATAGAGAATCTGTAGATTTATGTCAATACACTTTAGTAGACTTCAGTCTATAGACAGCCTATATACTATTAATATACAAAAATAAATAGCTATGGGAAGGCATTAGAGGCTATAACAAGTCTATAGATTGTCTATATATCATTTTGTAAGGAGGAAGTGACGTGACTTCCGGTGATTCCCGAGAACGCTCCCGTCCGATGACGTCACTAAGCTCCTCCCAGCGGACAAATTTTATGACCAACGACGCATTTTGGTCTCATGGGGCTTCGAATGGTATCGAAATCAAATAGAAGGCTAGCTTCAGCTACCAAATGAAACAATGAACTTCATCTGTATGCCTTACAGTGCCTCCAGTGCGTTTTGGTGGTATTCACTGTGGTTAGCCACATTGGTGTGATCGTGGTTGCAGGCAGGCAGTTTGAAACAGTTAGGTGTGGAGCGTAACGTTTATTTAGCTGGCAGTCGACACACTCGAAGGTCCTTCCCAGAGTCGCAAAATTAACATTTCCATCTATCTGCTGGTGAGTGTTTTGGAAGGCATGAAGGACTACCACAAACGAAGCAGCAGCTTTCATCTGAGCCGGCGAGGCTTATCATTGGACGGAAGTGAGAACCAGAGTTATCGTCGGGATCTGATGACTCCTAGATAGAAAACATGACATGTTTCCACCAGTCAAAGGCGGTCATGAAAGACACTCTAGGCCGCTATTCAAATGATCCCGTTCTGTACGGAAGCTGCGGCAGTTGCCACTATAATGTCGTTTTTTTTCCAAAGGGTAGCCTTATTAGATTGAAAGCCATCAGTTTATAAAATGACGAAACAATGATTCCGGCTTAGGTCGTGAGTATCGATTTTAGTGCTCGCATGGTTATATTTTACGCTTATGCATTTACCTGGTGCTAGCTAGAAACAGGTTTCCGTCTGTTCGTTGTGTGAAGCCCCTCGGTCCGTTCTGAAAGCTTGCATAAACATAACATCGATAGCAGTATAAACTGGAATGCTTGTATTCACAATTTCATCCTCGATCATCGACCACGTATCCACAGAAATGCATGACATCTCCGGACAGGCTACGGTGGAAGAACGTGTCATTAATGCCTATGTCAATGCCTGAAGCACCGTAAAAGAATCACCTAAATACGCACTAGGACATCGCTTAAAGCTCCAAAGAATGACGACAGCAAGGAGTACACTTTGAGTTCTAACAACCGCTACACCTTCCAGAAGCCCCGACGTCTTAAAAAAGTATCCTCACACGCGGCACCTTGCAGATCACTCGCATATGCTGTAAGTGGCCGACTGAGTCAAGGGAATTAGTCCAGCGATTCTAGTTAAGGATTCGCACTTGCCAGCCACAGTTAAGGAGTATTTGGATTGATAGTTGCAGCTTTTTTGATTTTATCTTTAAGGAAGTTACTAGAAGAACAATCACCACTCGATGGTTCTTATTTGTTGCGGATACCATCTCTGTGTCGAATGCCAACACGGTGATTCGAATTCAATTCGATGACACTGATTGCGACCCCTTAGACCGTACTCTACATTTGGAATTGGGACAAATCTAAGCGGCCTACGTACTGTAGCATTCTATACAGTACGCTGATGCATGCTCTACCCATTGGCTTTTACCGCCGCTCTTGCTGCTATGCGGAACTTAGAGAAACTTCTATAAAATTTTCTATCTTTTTCTCTATAGAGAGGATATTATCTCAGGTAATAATATAATGAAATAAATATACTAAAATTGACATGGGCGATTGAAGTCCAGGTGTGATGCAAAATGTTGTCCTGGTGTACACACTCCAACAGAGGACAACAACAGCGTAACAAAGAATAACAACAACAGCAACAACGTAACAATGTTCTCTACTGCACACTGAGAAACGTATTACCGTTTGTTACTGGATCACGGTAGGAAGATGTGCTTTGCAAAAAAAAAAAGCCAATGGGCTCCTGGAATGGATGTACCCGCCACGGTGGCTCAGCGGTTAGGGCGCTCTGCTACTGATCCGGAGTCCCCGGGTTCGAACCCGACCGCGGCGGCTGCGTTTCGATGGAGGCGAAATGCTAAGGCACCCGTGTGCTGTGCGATGTCAGTGCACGTGAAAGATCCCCAGGTGGTCGAAATTATTCCGGAGCCCTCCACTACGGCACCTCTTTCTTCCTTTCTGCTTTCACTCCCTCCTTTAACCCTTCCCTTACGGCGCGGTTCAGGTGTCCAACGATATATGAGACATACTGCGCCATTTCCTTCCCCAAAACCATTTCCAATTTTTTCTAGAATGAGGGTCCAACCAAACATTCTATGCATTAAACGTTTTCTTCTCTCTCTCTACTTGCGGAAAATTAGAGGAGAAAAAGCCACACGCCTTTCGTGATGTTTAGTCTTCGTTTTCGTTTTTCCAGACTACCTATCCCCTCTTCAGGCAAGTGTCCGGTTTCCGCCGTGCCGTCTGTGAAGTCACCGAAGTCAGCTCAGCCTATGGCCAGTTTCATCCTATGTTTGCCGCATGCAATTTGCAATACAAGTAGTCACCGCGTAATTATGGCCAAGCCCCATGTGGGTATGTGCCATTTTGTGAGGCAAACTCAGCAACAATAATTTAAGCCTGATGACATCATCATCATCACTCCTACAGAGGACAACAACGACGACATTCAGCCAGAGGCCATCATCATCATCATCAACGACGACTGGAACGGCCCCAGCTGATCCTCCCTAAGCCTTGCTCTTGTACCTCCTGCGCGGCGTGGACTCTAAAGAGCTTTGCCCTCTGACCCCGAGGCCCTGAAGTGACTTCGTTTTGTTCCCAGCTAAGGTGAGGCGAACGCCTGCAACCATCCTTTGTGACTCTGGGACTCCGCATTCACCTCAAAGAGCGAGGTGCGGACTGCGCGAGGCTTCGCGTATTGAGGCAGTCTTTTTTCGGTGTTTCTGAAGCGTGCTTTTGCTAGGAAGGCATAGACGCGGCCTACCCTCAGATTGCGGGTATTCACACGAATCATGATGCGATGAGCAATGCCCGCGGTTCGTCCAGTACAGACTGGCAGAGCAAGCCGCGGTGGCTCAGTGGTACCCACATTCGGCTCAAGAGTACCTCACCGGTTTGAATCTAAACTCAGCTGCCGAATTGGATGACCGCGAACTGACAGCACACTCGCGTATTGATATGCGCATCCACCTATATAAGAACGTTAGTCGGTTGTAGTTGATCCTGCTCCTCCAGTACAGCTTACGTTATAATCCATAACGGAGCCCTTGCTCGCAAAAGCGAATGATTGAGCATACACAAACAGCATGGCACATGTGAGAGAGGACGGATGTTGTGCAAGGTACGTAATCGTGAGGTTCAGTATTGTCTCTGTTGGCGCTTCTTTTCTTAGTAACATGCACCAACTAGCCCAGCAAAAAGTTCTACTCCCCCCCCCCCCCCCACCATTTCTTTTCGTGTTCTGTGTGCGTTGTTCTTTTATACTTTTATTTACTCTTTCTTGTCCGGAACTCATGGCATGTAAGTCACATCTGCGGTCGACTTAGGGCTCGGTAGCTTCCGGGAATACTGAAGGAGGATTAAGGCCGAGTTATTTGGAGTTTTCGCCTCAGTGAAAACTATTGCCCATTACAGGTCGCAGGCAGCAACAGGCAGCAACATGGTATTCAACGGTCAGCCGTCGCCATACACATCACAAACGGAAGGTAAGTGTCAAAAATTTTGGGGCGAATAATCTGGGTATTCAGCCAGTTGCTGAATACTTCTGGGGTCCAATCCCAACAGTAATGTCGATAGATTTGACACCTTTAGCGTACCGTGTCACCGTTGCCGTTACCAGAGTGCCGGGAGAGAGTGCGCCGTCAATGGGCAACCACAGATCGTCTTGGGGGCGCCAGACGGCGCCACGTACCCGTAAGCTACGAGAAAGCCTGCCTTATCCGGACCAATCAGTGCGTGCACACTGGCGTGGGCGGGCTCCATGTACTGCTGTCACGGCAACATAGTACACGGTATGCTAAAGGTGTCTTTTATAGGCGAGACAATTTTTTTTTCGGTCTGTACAATAGAGTAATCCGTACAACGTGGATTCATGCCCCCCAAAATAATGCACACGATGTTATTGCTTAGCGCATGGTGAATATCGGAGTTTGGTTAAGCCGTCCCAAGTTTTCTGATTAACCTTGCTCTGTTCAACTCTGAATACAGCATGCAACGCTGGCTATTGTAAAATACATTCCTGCACACGCATGCACTCGCACTTTTCAAGCTAGCCTTATAATTTTTTACCTTTCCTATTGATGGCACTAGTGCTTAGGTTGAATTTGTTACGCGAAGCAATGAAAGTCTCAGAATGATTCAAAGCAGTATACTAGAACATATGTGGATGATTCATTGCCTCAAAAGCGTAGAAAGAACAGACGCTATTGTTGTTTCGTTTATTGGCCTCACCGTTCAGCTGAGAAGAAAAACATTGCACAATGGTTTCGGGCATGTCCCGACATGATATCATCAGATGCACACAGGCGCCACTTGGCCTGTAAATAGTTTATGAAGCCTAAAGTAAACAAAAACGAAAGAGTGACATTCTTGAACTGCAACAAAAATTATACACTTTTACGATGTTATTCATGACTAGGTCTTCATTTAGCGTAAAAACACGGGTTCTTTTTCGCGAAGCAGAGCTAAAGCGAGTGTTAAGGTTAGCTGCTGATTCGACTGTACAATCATTGCTCGCTAAAGTTTCACAAGCCGTTTGTGCCATTCGCTTGAAAGTAAGAAATTTACAATGAAGTTAAAACTTCGTTCGTTGAATTATTCATCCACTCACCTGTTCTTCCATTTATTTCTTGGGTTCTAGATCCACCCCTTTTGGGATTAGTTGGTGGCATGATTCTGCTAGGATAATGCTATAAAGCTTTATCTTGAGACATATATTCCAGCCATGCTACCCCTGCTGCTATCACAGCAGCGCCTTCTCAAATGACGACTAATAAAGGTGGAAGAAATTTTCTTGCTAAAAGTATCGCTGTTAAATTGGGGAGCGCATTTTTTCCTCACTGTATTAATAAGGTGGCACACGCGAAAGCCATTCTTTTTAGCTACATTATTAAGCTAAAAGACATGGAATATGGCCTGGCTGCCGTTCGGTGTTCGCTTCCGATTCCAGGTAGCAGGCAGCAACAAACAGCAACAGGTAGCAGCATGGTATTCACCGGTCAGCCATCACCATACATGTCTCAAAGGAAAGGTAAGTGTCAAAAATTTTGGTGCTAATAATCGGGGTGGTATAAAAGAAATGGGACAGCATTTTTTTCTCTTGCTAATCCGTTCCGATTCCGATTCGATTTCAATTCCGATTTGATTTCAAATCTGATTCTAATTCCCATTCTATTCAAATTCTAATTCTGTTACAATTATGATGCCATTGTCTTCCATTCAACAATGTATTCGAATTCTGATTCTATTCCAAATCCGGTTCTATTTCAATTCGGATTCTATCTTCATGCCATTTCTATTCGTAATCGCTCAGTTATTCGTTTTTGATGTGTCATTTTTTAGTCATTCTCTTTTTTTGTTTAGTCATTCTTAGTCCGGCCTGTCCCTCCTCTGTCCTACAAATGGAGAGGGTGGGAAAGAGGGGAACGGTTGACAGCGGACTACAGGAGAGCGCATACGCTTTGAGGGGCCGCCGCTCTGTGCAATTACCTGCGAATTTTTGTGCTTGAGGTTCTGGGAACATTGAGCCATGGCGGCCATATTCCTTCCAAACCCGGTAGCACGGGGTAAGGAAATGCGGTACTCTGGAATTTTTCTATTCACTACCCTTATAAAAATGGTCTATGGACAGTCTAGAGACTTCTTATAAATTCTCTTGCCTTCCTATATATATTTATTTTTTGTCTATTCATAGTCTATAGACTGTGTATAGACAAACGTCAAATAAAAATTTGTCGCCATAAATATATAGATTGTTTATAGACTGTCTATAGGATTTGTATTGCCCGTATCCGTTCTCTAGGGTCTGTATATAGAGGGTATACAGACTTTATATATGGAAGTCTATCAACAGTCTATAGACTGCCTAAATAAAATTTTCTAAGGGTAGTGGAGGATTCACTTTGACGTCCCCACCGCCGACATGGGAGAGTGTTCGCCTTCCTCGTAATTAAAACGAGAAATTGATTCCAACACTACGAACATTCCTCGGTGTATGTCGCAACCATGAACACTAGTGTGTCCCTCGGCAGCCGCGACGCAAGAATTCTGGGAACACATCCAGGTTCCGCTGGCAAACGCTGTATCGCAATGTAAATGTCGCCTTGTAGCCTGTAGGCGCACACCGTTTTCCCAACGACTCTGGTTCGTTCTCTTATCAGGTTTTCAAATATCAGAGGAGTCATGTAAGTATCATTGGTGCATGTTCACGCGATGACCATGATCAAACCACATGAGTGGGCCGGACTGGTATACTGCATGACATGCTTCGTACCAACTGCGATGGACGTAGAACCGTGTTGCAAACACCACCACGTACCCATGAGAGATTTTCGTCTAGTAATATCGGTGCTGTGTTATTTCTAATATCCTAGTCGAAAACAACGACAGGACTACGTCAAAGACACGACAAAATGTTATGCTGCAACGTCAGATTTCTCTGTCGCTCTTAGTATTTTTCTGTAGCACTGTAGTTTTTATCTCTAGTGCTTTTCTGTAATACAAGAAAAAAATTCTGTTTCTACTACAAGTATCTGTTTTTACTAAAAGTTCATAACCAAAAACATAACAGAAAATGTGTTGTGATGGCACAAAATTTTCAATTGCGTTTGTCGACTGGAAGGAGAATACCCTCATAAAAATGGTATATAGACTATCTACAGACTTCCTATAGATATCGTATTATGTCTGTTGATAGTCTATAGACTTTCTATAGACAATCGCATTGTGTCTGTTAATAGTCTATAGACTTTCTATAGACAAAAGTTTACTGAAAGTGTATGGCCATAAATTATGGCTCGTCTGCGGATTGTATACAGAATTTGTATAACCTACAGACTAGTCTATAGGATGTCTTTAGAAAATCTTTAGAATTTATATACAAAGTCCATAAACAGTTTATATATTGTCTAAATAAATTTTTTGCAAGGGCCTCTTCTACAATCTTTAAGAAATGTAATATGAAACTTCTCTTCTTGCCCGAGGAGCATCACCCGCCTTTTCTTGCATTTCAGCCTCGCAGGAAGAGTAAGTCCTGCTTGAACTCTTGCGTCACACAGCACGCTTAAAAGAAAACCTTCAGCAACGATACAGTGGGCTACTACCACACACTCTCATAAAACGTGCCGTCTCAAGGCGTTTACAGCATAGTTCAGACTGAATGTAGCATCTTGTGACGCGAATGTTCTGTGACCAACAGAAGGCAGGGTGCCGGCACATTCCATTCATTCTGCGTGGAGAAATGGTGCAGGACGTTTGCACGGCAAATTTCCCAGGTGCAAGCGATGCACTTGGGAACGTTGCTGTTATTGAAATGTGGGCGTTTTTCTCCCACTAGGGACACCTTGTTGCACGCGCTTGTGCTACCCGTAATTACTCAAGCCCTGCAGCACCGTTCGACTATTGTGTAACAACGTTCAGCACAGCTTGAAAGATGTGTGTATTTTCTTTTTGGTACAGTACGGCGCAAGTGATGCTAACAAAATAAATGGACTCTCCACCAATCCGCTTAGACATTAACGACAAATACCGCAGGTTCAATGAAAGTCGTTTTAATGCATGATATTCCCTAGTGCAGCGAGCAGGAGACCCTGGTACAGTTCCAACAATGGTTTGTGACGATGGCCTGAATTCTCTGTGGGCGGCTGACCGGCTTAGACAACCCTGAGCTCTGTGTTGCATGAGCGCAATCTGAGCCGCTTTCAACAGATGACGCAAGTCGTGTGCAAGCATACGTATCGAATAAAAGCGACTCGCCACAAACAGCAAGAATGGCGCAAAACATTCCGCTACTCCCTCAGTGCATCTCTCGCGATGCAAAGTGCGTAGAGCATCCATTTCCTTCAATGAAGAGGAGTGGAGTATTCTCTCAGGCTTTTTCACAACCACGCTTTTGTGACACGCAGCACATTTTCCCAGAATGGCCGTGGAATGCACGGGGAGCGAGACTGGCGTGAGCCGACTTATGAAGACTTATGAAGCGCTTATGAAGAATCCGATAGTAGCGGGAAGTACGATTGGCAGTTATCCTGGTTCCGAGGGAATCGTTAATTACCATTGTATATTCCAATGAAAGAGAGCCAGCAATATCAATTTGTCCTGATGTGCAGACCACTTTGACTCTCCGAACACCTAATTATCTGATGCGTGCTTCTAGCCTGAACAAATCTGTTCAGTGAGCACTGTTAACCGACCATCTGGAACAAAGATGTGGTGCATGCGGAGAACACACATTGTATGTGCCTATCGGCGGAACCTTAATGCTGCTGATACAGGGGTGCGTCACTAAAGACGGTGTAGTAGCACCGCTATGTCACCCTCGCTGTACGAACGCTCTGATCGTCAGAGTCAGGCGCTCAGTCTATTATGCTTTTCCGAGTACGGCCTTCGCAATAAAGTTTTAGCTCGCAGAGGTATCTGTAACTGAAAGTGTACATCAACTTTGCAGGCACGATAACACCAGGCAAGTGGTCATGGGTGTTCTGTACTGCCTCCTCTTCGCCCTATTTGTCGGTCTGGCCATTTTCACGCTCGTTGGAACCTTAAGAAGCGGTAAGACCTGTTTTACGATCGGTACTCTGGATGCAGCGACTCTAGTTGTTGCGCATGCGGGTAGAGTATTGCGCAGTGTATCGATATCCGCTTGTGCTCACGTACGTTTCAAATCAAGTGTAACAAAGTCTGTGTGCGTCATCAGTCGCAACGCTATCGTCTGTCAAAACAGAAATGAAAGTGAAAATTGGTTTTGGGGGAAAGGGAACGGCGCAGTATCTGTCTCACATCTCGGCGGACACCAGAACGGCGCCGTAAGGCAAGGGTTAAAGGACGCATTGAGAGAAGAAAGGAACAAAGAGACGCCGTAGTGGAGGGCTCCTGAATAATTTCGACCACCTGGGGATCTTTAACCTACACTGTCATCGCACAGTACACGGGCGCCTTTGCATTTCGCCTCCGTCGAAACGCGGCCGCCGCGGTCGGTGTTCGAATCGGCGGGTACTAACCGCTGAGCCACCGCCGCAGGGTACCAAAACAGACGACGCATAAGTTCTAAGAATAACAAGCGATGAGAAGCCTTATATTCAATGACAGCAGTCTCAAAGACGTCTCGCTCATAGAAACAAATAGATAGCCGAAAATACAAGCGTAAAGAAGCTTTCGGTAAACTGCAAAGAATAGCATTCTTCAAGAAAAGCGGAATATTGTTTTCCTCGGCTGTGCTTAAGACATGGTGTCTAAGCCTCGTCTATAATGCGGCAACAGTTGCATCCTCCTCAGTACAAAGTGCTTGAGTGACGGACAGCCAGAGATTTTCAACATTTTGCCGAGAAGTTGCGGTAACTCATTTCGTCTAGGAATTACAAACTATAGGCTGGGAGCCGTTCCTTCAAGACAGTGGAGCAATAGGTCTGGCAGCGTTTCTCGCCAGAACTCAGGGAGGCAGTCGTGTTTGCGAAACTACGCCCTGCACCTCGTCAGTACATAACACCAGGTGATTCATCTGAAAATACGCCAAGCTCTTTGTGTATACCTCCACAGTTCATTGGTGCGGCTACCCAAGTAGATAAGCATGCAAATCAAGGCCCACCTGTCTTCAAGGTTGCGTTTTTATTTTTTTAATTCGATAGCCTTGAATGGCTCATACACGCGGTGACCGTCCGTCCGTTACATCGCCACCTAGGTCGCGTGACCTTGTGGCGTCACGTGATCTTAAGGTCATCGAAAGATCTATAATTTGGGTAAAAATTTCTGGCCATTGCACTAAGGATTTTTTTCGTGTCCTTCTGATATAACTCCAGCAGTTACAGTCTGTATGTATCGTAAGCTCTATCCAACATACCACGAATACACCTGTGTGTTCGTGGTATGTTGGATAACATTTTTCTGCCTGATAACATTACGACGCTCAATCAATTTCACTTCAGCGTCTTGAAGCGTACCACTAGAAATGAACGTTTTGACTCCATTACTTACACTGTCGAAAGATGTTCGCTTACGAAATTTTTTAGAGAAGAAGCTTGTAGTGTAGTTTTAGGCAAACGTGCAGCGCCTTGCACTTTCTTTGAGTTTGATATTTTGTAACATATCAAAAGGAGCAGATTTCTTATGCTAGGTTTTTTGTGTTGTTCTGGTTAAATTCGTCAGAAACACCGTCAGAAACGATGACGCCCGTCATAGACCTGACGCAAACGCGACAAACGACGACCCGCCAAACAGCCACCCAGAAGCCGGCGACCGCCCTCACTACTATCCCGAGTACAAGTACTCGAGCGACAACTACCCCGACGACGACGACAACCACCGCCACCACAGTTACCACTACGACGACAATGACAACTACAAGCACGACTACCCGAAGAACGACTACCACCAGCACGAGTACTACCACAACAACGACGACAACCCGGCCAACGACCACCGGTACCGCAACTACCCGAACAACGACTACCGCTACCACGAGTACTATCCCAACAACGACGACAACCCGACCAACGACCCCCAGTACCACAACTACCCGAAGAACGACTACCACTAGCCCGAGTACTACCACAACGACGACAACCCGACCAACGACCACCAGTACCACAACTACCCGAAGAACGACTACCACTAGCACTAGTACTACCACAACAACGACGACAACCCGACCAACGACCCCCAGTACCACAACTACCCGAGAAACGACTACCGCTAGCACTAGTACTACCCCAACAACGACGACAACCCGGCCAACGACCCCCAGTACCACAACTACCCGAAAAACGACTACCGCTAGCACTAGTACTACCCCAACAACGACGACAACCCGACCAACGACCCCCAGTACCACAACTAGCCGTAAAACGACGACCACTAGCACGAGTACTACCACAACGACGACAACACGACCAACGACCACCAGTACCACAACTACCCGAAGAACGACTACCACTAGCCCGAGTACTACCACAACAACGACGACCACCAGTACCACAACTACCCGAAGAACAACTACCACTAGCACGAGTACTACCACAACAACGACGACCACCCGACCAACGACCACCAGCACCACAACTGCCAGTACTACTACTGCAAGAGCCGCACCACCATCCACAGGTAAGACCCAATGATTAATGCGAAAGCATTAATTTGGCTATGTTGGCGAGGTCGTGCCATCAAAACGTGTCCGGAGGAGTTGTCGCGTTGCATAAGAGTAACACCTGGACTCCATGTACGCGAAAACTCACGCGAACGCGAAGGCGACGGCGGCGGCGACGGCTGGCGTTCGCTCCGTCGCTTGTGGGCAACCTCCATGCAAGCGAAGGCGGCAGGCGACGCGAACCCGCGACGTGCGCAGCGGACTCAAGCTTAGAAACACGCACGTAACCTGTTCCCTCTCTTAAAATTTTGCGAGTGTGCCTCATAGTCAGGGCCAAAGGAATATTTCCTCTACGGCAGCGGTGTAGCGGCAGTGGAGATAACAACGGCGGGCTTGCGGAGACGAAGTCACATCACGGGTTCACGGGGGAGGTGTGCTTTCGTTCGGTGCCTGTGCACTCCGGCTTAGTAAAAACACTCCCATAAACAGTCACCGCAATCTGATTGTAAGTGAGCGAACTATAATTTACCAGTGAGAATGCGCGCCGCGAGTGTTTCTGCACAGTTGGAGCGCAGCGGCACGGTGGATCGAGCGCCGGTACCCGCGGCTCGACACGCATCTCTCCCTGCAGTACGCCCGCTCGCGTAGCCCGCTCCAAATGCTGTTAGCCCTCCGCACCCAACAAGTAGATTGTTTTAATTATTTAAATCATGCGGGTCTGCCTCTCAGCTACAAAACCAAATATTTTATCGACGGTGGCGATGACCAAGACGACGGGCGGGTTTCGTGAGATGTGCCCGTGAGAAACCGTAGACAAACCGGAAACGGCTTTGGGGGGCTCTGGTTGGCCAGTCGCGTGGGGGACTTCCGGGCGACGAGCGAAATTTTCTGTGGGTGCAGATCCGAGCGACACGGCAAGCGACACATGCATTTTGCTTCGCGCGACGGCGTCGCTCGTCGCTTGCCGCCGTCGCCTTCGCGTTCGCGTGAGTTTTCGCGTACATGGAGTCCAGGCTTTAGGATCAAACGAATGTTTGTAATCGATAGAGGATGATGTGAGGATGATGTGCAAAAAACTATATCGATAGTATGATTAGTTAATTAGAGCTACAAATGTCAAAAAACCGTCGGAATAGCGCGGACGCCGATATAGTGAGTGGAAAGGAAAACAACCATGGTCAGCGAAATAGTGGACAAATAGGCAAAGGAGTGGGAAATTAAGTGTGAAATGCGTTTGATGAGTGATAATTATTCGAACAAAAAGTTTGTCTGACAGTATAATTAGTTAATTTGAAGCAAAAGTCGGATGATCGAATAGACGGGATGGGGACATAGTGGGGGGGACGGGAAAGCAGCAATGGCGCCAAATTTGAAAGACCGAAGTGTGTGATTGAGGTGAATGGGGTGTAATCAGAGTAAATGTGAAGAGAGGCGACGAGTGAAGGAAGAGGAGGACGAGAGGCGAGGAGGGCCTTATAAATGCTTTCGCATTCTTCCAATGCCTGTCGCCGCAGTGATCTGTAACGTCTTGTAGCGATAGCTGCATTGCGGTAGCATTTCGAGCCTTCAGCGTGGCGGCGCCGCCACGCGGTCACGTGGTTGGTCACGTGGTGCGGAGCAGCTGCCGGCGGCGCGGCGCCGTTGCTGAACATGTGGTTGGTCCCGTGACCAGCCATGTGGCGCGGAGCAGCTGCTGCTGCTGGCGGCGCGGCACGCCGGTGAAACCGGGCTGTAACAGCTGTGCGCATGCGCCGTGTCAAGTGGGACGAAGATGAAGGAACGCCCAGCGAAACGGAGCGGCGAAAGACTGACTTTGCAATTCAACTGAGCAAGTTCCACCTGGCCAGCTGTAGCTATCGCATCACTCCAGGTTTAACTAGAGCTAAACCACCGCCAATTTTTTATACTGGTGAAGGACAAGGTTAATTGGAGAGACATGGGAGAGGCCTTTGCCCTGCAGTGGGAGTAGTCAGGCTGATGATGATGATGATTTATACTGGAGCCATGAGGATCAAACCAAGGAAAGAAGAGCGCAGACAGTAAATGGACAAAAAGTTCAACAGAAAACTTCACTTAGTTTCCGCGTAGACACAGAGCAGAAAGGCTGTTTTTTTTTCGTGTGAGATCGGCATGCCCTTGGAGAGGGTCAACAACAACTGCTATGGAGGCAAAAATTTACAGCGTCGCTGTTGGAGTAGCTGAAAGACAGCAATATATAAGAACTCTCGCCTGAAATGTTTCGAGTACGAGCAATAAAGTCGAACCTCGCAATAACGATACAGTGACTGTTGATATAATGGACATAACGGCGTAGCAAGGAAGCTGCCCTTGGAAGCTGCCATAGAATCCTATGCGTTGGAAAGCTCGTTTCTACGAAGTAAAACTTTCTTAGAATAGAAAATACCAAACCTTCATTTATCCCACTGAACATTTTGCGCTACCTCAATTTTTAACAGTTTCCGGCGCTTCCGCACTGGATCGTTGTTGAAAATCGGTTCCCTTTATCTCCAACCTACACAGAGATACTGAACAGTAACTCAATAACTACGCAGCACCTGAGAGTGCGCTATGCTTACATGCTTTCGTGTGCAGTTTAGTTCCCATTTTTTTCAGCATAACCGTCCAAAAATTTATTTAGACAGTCTACTGAGTGTCCATAGATTCCTGTCGTAAAAGTCTATAGATCCTCTATAGACAAACCTTAGAGAACAGTCTATAAACAATACAAATTCTATCGGCAGTCTATCGACAATCTATGATTTATGACCATACACTTTTATTAGACTTCTGTCTATACACTATGAATAGACAAAAATAAATATCTATAGGGAGGCAACAGAGTCTATAAGAAGTCTATAGACCATTTTTGTAAGGGCAGTCACAACTTAAAACTTTATAGCACTTAGGTGTGTTTGGCGGTATCGCGGTCCAGTTGTTTTCACAAGGTCGAGCGGCGGGAAACAAACGCGCAGCAATTTTCGTGGACCAGAGGTTTGCCATTCTCGAAGAGTTTGGTCTGGCTTATACATTCTCCACAAGACATATTGCTTTGCTCTTGATTAGTGTTACTGCCCGCATTCTCGAATCGAAGCAAACAGTTATCCCTCACGAAATCGCCGCTGCGTTCCCCGTTTTACTACGGCCCAGCATGCTTCAGAACCAACAAAATGGAGCGAACATACCCAGCAATTCTGGAGAAAACCACTTTTGAGGGGGAAACCGTTTTTCTTATAATGTAAAATTTCACTATAAAAACCGGTATATCCGCAGACCACCCGACGGCAGTCTTCTATTTTTTCTATTCACGTTTTTCTATTGTCAAAAGCGTTCCCCATTTGTTTTCTATGGCAGTCTTAACTGTTCTATGCGATCGCTGGAAACAATTTAAAAGAAAGATTTTGCTACATAGAATAATGGGCCATTCCCTTTAATATTGTATTTAGAGTCTCTTACAATTTTCAAATTTTCAAAATTTTTTCCCGAGAAAGCTGGACTTGTGTTCTGGATAGAGCTACCTGCCGCTGCCCCAACATCGGCAATATTTTTCGGCCGGTTTTATCGTGTCTGGCAGCCCAATATTTAGCATGCCTTTAGCAGCGAAGATTTGTGGGCAGGTTCGAAGGGCACCTGCGCATCGCTGTCAGAGCCTCAGAATTTTTTAAAAACTTACTTTGCTTAGGTTGATGATTAAGGTGCTATTTAAGTTCAGATTGTCAGTCTTTACATCCGAAGCGATGGCAATTTGCAAGCACGAAACACATAGGACTCCTCCAACGTTTTTCCAAGGTAAAAAGACATTTTTTGGTTTATAGCATGGCTTGGAAGATACACAGACTAAGCTTGCACGATCCGAATAAACTAAACAAATTTCTGCTGAGTGGTTTTGGGCAGCTGTGGAAGGCGGATTACGTCCCTTACAAAAATGATCTATCAACAGTCTACAGACTTCTCATAGAGTCTATTGTCTTCCTTTAGACATTTATTTTCGTCTATTCCTAGTCTATAGACAAAATTCTGCTAAAAGTGTATGGCCATAAATCTATAAATTGCCTTCAGTTTCTATAGACAATCTATATATTTATGGCCATAATTGTCTACAGGATTTGTACTGACTATAAATTAATTTTAGGATTTGTCTATGGAGAGTCAATAGACTTTGCAGACAGTAGTCTATTGACAGTATAGACTGTCTAAAGAAATTTTTGTAAGGGGTGTACCAGGACGGTACGCGTGACATCTCTTTGTAAAAAAATCTAAAGCCTGCCCTACATGCTCTGAAGACGCACGTTATAACTTGTAAACGTCATACGTCTTGCAGTTCAAATGATTGAAGACACTTTGGCAGGTGTCATCGTTGGCAGACGCAGAGAATGTTATATTAATGGCCTCCCCCATAGCCTGAGTCACTTTGGGACGCTAAACCCCCCCATAAATCAAACCAAATGGTAGCCACGTAAGAAACTGCTCAATATAACACAGTTAGGGTGTTGACCCAATCCGCGCCTTGAAGAGCGAAATATAGACAGGGAGGGAAAACATAGATAAGGGAAATCGGCGTGGATGGGTCTCCGGATTAACTTCGATCATCTTAGCTATTTAAGTTCGCACTGAATCTTGCAGCACACTGGCATTTTTCTTAGCGATTCGCTTTCACGGAGATGTGGCCTCCGCGGCTGGAACTCGTCCTTACGGCCCCTCCATAATAAATGAGGAAAATATTTTATTGGGGAGATTCAGCTCCATATTTTTGCGCCTCACGTGTTTTTCCTTGAGGCATCCATATACCGGGAACCTAGCCATCTCCGCCTGCGGTACCTAGTCATGTCCACCTGTGGCTCACGTGCAATCACATTTGCGGTGTCAGGTGCGGTTGGCACGGACTTGCTTGCCTCCAGAGTTTCGGTTGCGTGTCACAAATGTCCAAATGGTTGGCGCGGCGTGCATTTTGACGCAACGCAATCTCAACGCCCTCCACGTGCTCGACGCAGGCCCCGTCAAAGAGCTCGTCTGCACCGTGGGGCACTCTGCTGTGGCGCAGTCCGTGTACCCGCCAGACAGGTACTGCGACTACCTCTTCTACACCGAGGTGGTCGTCTCGGGCCAGACGCTGCAGGCCAGCAGAGTGGAGGCCAGCTGGCAGATGTTTCAGCAACTGGCCAGGAGCTACAGCAGAGTTAAGCCCGGAGTTGCCTTCGACTACGGGTGAGTGATGCGACTGGCGATGACGTGTGCTCCGAGATGTTTAAGGTGCACTTGCATGGTGGAGAACACAGATCGAAATCGAAGGGGAAGAGGCAGCTGCCGTACCACCGCAATCGCGAGCGACCTCTAACGAGCGGCCACTTCCTGACTCGGCCTACTGAGCATCAGTACGCGTTAAATGTACGCATGCAGCATAGTGACGAAACAACGGCT
The DNA here is from genome assembly GCA_030143305.2 of Amblyomma americanum. NCBI lineage: Eukaryota > Metazoa > Arthropoda > Arachnida > Ixodida > Ixodidae > Amblyomma > Amblyomma americanum. The sequence continues at coordinate 18,562 of JARKHS020030092.1, forward strand.
GCGGCCAAGAGGTTGAGAGTGAGACGCGCCAGCCATACTCAGACCCAGCGGCGAACAGCCAGACAGCACAACTCTGCGGCAATGTATTTATTTATTCAAATACCTCACGGGCTCCGACTGGAGTATTATGTGAGGGGGGTTACATAACTGGGGTTGGAAAAAGAAGCAAGTAGAACATGGTTATTTTAACATCGTTATACAAAGAACAAGCAACCAACCAGAAAATAGAACTAAATTGAAAAACTAAATTGAAATACGCACTACAGAACACACTTCAGAAGAAAATGCTACTTATTTTTTCTTTGAAAATAACATGATCTGAGATGTGAACAATGTTATCAGGAAGACTATTCCAATAAATGATTGCACGGGGCAGGGCTGATGAGTTGAATGCAGTGGTCCTTCCCGAAAGGCGCTTAAAACTGAGGTGATTATGCAATCGGTGAGATGTGCGGGCCGGTTTTGTAAGGGGTAGTGTGAAGGAATGACGGCTGTAAACAATTTTATGGAAGAGGCAGATAAGTGCTATTGTTCTGCGAGATTCTAAGGATGGAAGGGATAACGAAGCCTTAATGTTAGTTATACTGGAATGTCGGCAATAGTTGCGAGAAATGAAGCGAGCGGCACGATTTTGTACGCGCTCTAGGGAATTAATTAGTATATCGGGCAGCTGGCAAAGAACCGGGTTAATTGGAGAGACATGGGAGAGGCCTTTGCCCTGCAGTGGGTGTAGTCAGGCTGATGATGATGATGATGATATATCGGGCCAGAAACGGCAGAGTGAGCTTCACAGAGTCTTTGCGTGTTACTGTCACGAACTACTCCATTCTCATTGGCGAAAATCTTAACGTCAACATTTCGAGAGGCAAGAATGCGCGGATAAGGAATCTTAGTGACGATGATTTGGGTCGGCACAACTATAACGATGATACAAAACCAACCACTAGCGTGGCACAGTGTTGGATTTAGTGTTTGGGAAGTTGTTTTTAGCGCCGACTGTGTGAATTAAGCCACTCTTTTCAGTGAGAATATTTCTGTTATGCGTGCTGTGTAGTAATAAATATTGAAATAGTGCTGGAGATTGTGTCCTGGAAGAGTGACACCCATCGCATTTCTCCCCTGTTCGTTAGCAGGATAATGTTAAGAACCATGTCCCGGCACCCACCACCGTTCTCACAATTTCCCACGTAGAGCCATCTCCCTAGCATGCTGTGACCTGCCACCTGCCAACCATGGCAGCCAGCCAGCCAGCCAGCCATGGCAGGTGGTAAAGTGGAGAGGGGAAATCCTTCTTGCCACTTCTATGGTATATTAGGTCGTGCATGGCAGCTCACAACGAAGTTAATATGCTATCGCACTGCAATGGTAATTACGTGCCCTCAAAGTATTCTTCGCGTCTTCTGTACGTTGCAGTAACAATTAGCAATATGTGTTTTATACAGGACACGCTTCACATCTTTTATTCCTTTCTCAAACTCACCCTGGTCCTTTGACTTCAGAGCAGGCAGTACTACTTTGGAAGGTTAACGAAAGCTTTATCTTTACAGTTGAGCTCCTGGTACCATAGCCGGCAGAGTCGTCATTATGATTCTTGTCATCTTGCTTCAGGCGAACTTCCGTGCAGAGCATACAAGATGCCAGTGGAAGCCTGGCCGTGCTGCAACAGAACAACATCAGGCACTACGCCATACTGAACGCCTTTGTCAGAAACGCGAGGCAAGAGTATCCGAACCTACTACAGACTATTTATGTGAGTGTTGCTCTGGTGCGCATGCAGCAGTTCCGAAGTGCTTTCGAAAACTTTGGATCGGCGCTGTTCGCCGGAATGCATCGTGCTTTTTCCTAACGCGTTAAACGTGGAGGCCATGCGTTCACGGGCTCTTTTCTTTTATTTAACAATGGGTAAATTGTGTTCTGCACCTCTTGCCCTTCATGGTGACTTACAGGTAAGCGTGACTCTCTCCCTCGCCCTTGCAACAGCTGCAACTATAAATACACGAAGTTTGCCCATATGAAATAATTCCTGTTCTTTAAACATAAACAGCCTACTCGCGAAATGCGGCTACCACCAGCCATTACCAGAACCCAACTGAGATGTCTTTAATACTTTTTTTCGAAGCTGATCTCTACGGGTGCGTCAACAATCCTCCAATTTTTGTGTGTGTGTGTGGGTGTGCGATTGCAGATCTCTAAATGTAGCGAAGTCATGACCCGCGACAAGAATTTGATTCTAGTGACCGTAAAACATATTTTCATCAAAATCTAAATTACTCAGTAAAAAATATTTTTCTCTCGCGAATGAGCACCCATGGGACCTGAAAATCGCCTAGTTTTGCTACAGAAATTCCTCAGGTTTTCCTGATTTGGCTCGCCACTGATGGACGCCGGAATGCTAAAAATAGCATTAGCTGTCGTCTTTGGGACGGACAATGGTCGCCACAACTATGTTCCAGCAAAGCTGTTGCAAACAATGCTACCGTATCCGAAAGCACGTTGTTGTTTTCCTTCTTTCAGGCAATGAAAACGCTCCAGGGCGGTGATCAAACCCGAAAGACAGTTCTGGCAGTCGGCCTCCACGATTACAGCGTCCAAAATGGAGTGAGCTTTCTTAGGACTCTCACCACTCTACTTTCCGTGTAAGTCGAACGCATGTGGTATGCTGGGCGACAGCTGTTACAGTTAGCTCGCGATCTCAACGGTTTCACCGTGCCTGTGAAACATCGTTCTATGCTTCTAGTTTAACATTTTAAGACCTTTCAGTCACAGTTCACCAATTCTTTGCTAACGAAAATACCCCCCCCCCCCCCCCCCCACCCGATTAAAGCGCTGACTTGAGGTCTCGCACCACTCGTTTGAGCGTCTAGATGTAAAGCGCCGAAAACAAAAATTGCGGATCCAATCCACCCACCACGGTGGCTCAGTGGTTAGGGCGCTCGACTACTGATCCGGAGTTCCCGGGTTCGAACCCGACCGCGGCGGCTGCGTTTTTATGGAGGAAAAACGCTAAGGCGCCCGTGTGCTGTGCGATGTCAGTGCTCGTTAAAGAGCCCCAGGTGGTCGAAATTATTCCGGAGCCCTCCACTACGGCACCTCTCTCTTCCTTTCTTCTTTCACTCCCTCCTTTATCCCTTCCCTTACGGCGCGGTTCAGGTGTCCAATGATATATGAGACAGATACTGCGCCATTTCCTTTCCCCAAAAACCAATTATTATTATTATTATTATTATTTTTATTATCCAATCCACGCTGTGAAGGTGGTTGGACAGCGAAGCTGTAAAACGACACCCAATCACCCATTGCGACGTCACTTGAAAATTCACACACGTGGCTGCACAAAGAGTGGAACCAGAGACAAGTGAAATGTACTTGAGCTGTGTGCTGTATGCCTAATTTCAAAGGAGATATGCTGTTTGCATTCAATTTTTTAGACTAATGTTAAGCGGAACGCGTCGGACGGTGTTCCCATTGCTCACATGCGGCTTATCATCCATCATGTGGTTTGGACGCTTTTGTTTTTATTTATCAAAACGAGTACTGAGCTATATGCTGTACGCCTGATTTCAATGGAGGTTTACCCGTCGTGTATATATTCTTATTTTTGTTTTTAGTTCTCTTATTTTTCGTATATTTATTTATTTTTTTACATTACGACTGCTTTATGAACAGTATATGATATACGATTTCTATGCTGTTGGGTACTTTTCCACTCGGAGTAGCATTCAATTTTTAGCCCGGCGTTTTTTGTTGAAGACTCCAACGACACAAAAATATTCTTGGACGGTAGAGGTATACAGCTTCGTTGTAACAAGCAAGCGGCGAATAAGAAGCGACCGGTGAACTGCTTCAAGCTCATGATGGATGCTTTGAGCAGCTTCATCATCGCCTTGAGATGATTGAGATGCTTGCTTCATCAACTACGTAGGATGTTCATGAACTGATGCAGAGTGGTGATTCGAGCTAGTTGGTTTCTATCTACCAAAACGACGGCAGCACAATGAAAAAAAAATTGACAAACACAAACAGTGACGACGACTTACGAAAATGGTTTATTTGCTTGCGCAATATATACAATCCTGAGAGAACCCATTCCTACTAAGGAGGACTTTCGAGATCTCCTACTACCTTCAGGCCAAAAGACCTCTATCACTGAGCGGGTTCTGAGTGGGTGGGAATCAAGGATTTATACTGTTCCCTGGCGCACGAAGAGATTCGTAAAGTTGTCACCGACGGAATGGAATGGTATGGCGTAACGCGTTTCCAGAACGCAAGCGGAGCAGACATGGACACCTTCTTTGATCCCCTAAAATGTTGCTTGCGGCTGTCGTTGGCGAAGTTTGAAGGCAAGATGTGAAAACTAAACATTTTTACAGATTTGCCTGTCTGGTTGAGGACGCTAGCTACTGCCCCCATTCACCCCTGAAGAAGGAGCCGAGCCGGCTCTGACACGTTGGGTTCCAAATTAAAGTTTTTGGCTGGAGATGTGTACAGTTTATTCTAAGGCAAGATGTGCACCCAGGAGAAGCTGAAAAATCTAGTGGAAGAGCTGAGCACCGTGCTGATCACGCGAATATACCTGTACGTTGATGACTATCTTTTCCTGTACGAGTGTCGACCCGATTCGGTTTCGCTCCGATTAAAAGCTGAAAATCACGCCTCTTGGCACAAAGGATGGGCCTTCAGCCGGCCCCACCAAGGATTGGCGATAAAACTGGCTTTCCGATTAAGTGAATGCCCATGACAGAATACATTGGGCTGACAAGGGTAAGGAAATTAAAGGCTTATTATGATATACGTATACTCTCCGCAAAGCCAATGGTCCCTGAAATCAAGTAAACGATAAGGAAACCTTTCATAATTTGTGATGCTCATCAATGAAATATTCGTAGTGAATCACATTTTCTCTTAAAGGTAATTGACTAGAAAGTATATAAAATGACAAATGCATGACGTCGGTGGGATCTGAACCCACGACCTACGCGTCTCTCATACGGCGTTTCCCCAACTGTGCTAGTGAAGCGGCTGTCTAACCTTCTATTTCGAGCAGAAAACAGTAGGGAAATGAGAGTTTCGTTATGACAGACAAGTGAAGGAAGCCAACTGTCGCCGATACGAAGTAATAAGTGAAATGTTTCTAAATTGTGTCTCTATTGATTTCTCTTTGGTGAATGCCACAAGCTTGAAAAATACAAACGTTCCTACATCCTCTCCTTGATTTCGGTGACAGTTGACTTCCTTTACTTGTACTTATACTTTCGAGTGTACTACCGGAGACGTATACCGGTGTACTGGACGCCGGCTGCTCACGCGCAGTGTGCTCCAACAATGCCTCTGCGCAAGCGCAAGTGGGATCCGGTGAACCTGTATACGTCTCCGGTGGTACGTCTCCGGTAAGCTAAAAACATCTATTAAAAGTGTTCACGAGCGCCACCCTTGGAGATAGCGGCAGGCGTGAAACGTCCGGAAGTGTCACGTGTAACATCATCCCAATATGAGGGTGGCAACTTGCGGGAATACTCTTATGTTACAACCTCCCTATGTCGCGTCCATTGCTGTACCTTGTGCAGCATGCGAAGGCGTGATTTCAAATACCACCGGTGGTATATGGTTACCTTTTCTTCTAGTTTCTTATCAATTTTCTCTCAGAGAAAAAGTGATTATAATAATAATAATAATAATAATTGGTTTTTGGGGGAAAGGAAATGGCGCAGTATCTGTCTCATATATCGTTGGACACCTGAACCACGCCGTAAGGGAAGGCATAAAGGAGGGAGTGAAAGAAGAAAGGAAGAAGAGGTGCCGTAGTGGAGGGCTCCGGAATAATTTCGACCACCTGGGGATCTTTAACGTGCGATGTCAGTGCACGTTAAAGATCCCCAGGTGGTCGAAATTATTCCGGAGCCCTCCACTACGGCACCTCTTCTTCCTTTCTTCTTTCACTCCCTCCTTTATCCCAATTTCCCATTCGTGAACATCCTAAATAAAAAAAATTCTCGCTATTTTTCTGGTTTAGTGAGAACATTCGCTATAGAATGCAGACTGCAAGGTGTGTTCGAAGGAAATGCATTTGTGCAGCAGTTTCGCCCAGGTTCTCGCTCAGCGCATTGGGTTTTCTTTGAATACAAGGAGATACGCTGTGGAATACTTTGTTCTCTTTTTTGTTTTACCGCAGGCCACTGGCGGACATCGTCATCGCGATCTCCTCCTCGGGCAGGCTGCAGAGTGGGGCCGACTGCATCGCAGCGCCTCCCGTGTCCTTCAAATCGCGGAACCCCAGGTTCCCAAGTGTGGTGCGTTTGGCAGCGTTCCTTCTCGACGTTGAAAACACATTTCCGCTTGGCCTCCTTCCTAACTGTGTAGTTCAATGTCCCAATCCCAAGAGACCGCACACATAGAGTGGCTGAATAGTTTCATGCACTAACATACTCTAGCTCAAAACAACAGAAACCGAAACGATAACACTGCTGAGGCACAGTGTTGGCTTTTCACCTCCACTCCGCGTCCTCGTTTCTTTCTATACAGTTTCCTAACGTCCCTAGAGGACTTAGTGCAAAGAAATGACCTTCGATGACCTTCGATGTTCGACGACCTTGGCAGGTCATCGAACAAGCGTGTGCAGTGCACTATGAGTCCACCCAATCTGCAGTTTAAGTTCCTTTCTATACAATATCCTGACGTCCCTAGAGGCCTTAGTGCAAAGCAATGACCTTCGATGACCTTCGATGTTCGACGACCTTGGCAGGTCATCGAACAAGCGTGTGCAGTGCACTATGAGTCCACCCAATCTGCAGTTTAAGTTCCTTTCTATACAATATCCTGACGTTCCTAGAGGCCTTAGTGCAAAGCAATGACCTTCGATGACCTTCGATGTTCGACGACCTTGGCAGGTCATCGAACAAGCGTGTGCAGTGCACTATGAGTCCACCCAATCTGCAGTTTAAGTTCCTTTCTATACAATATCTTGACGTTCCTAGAGGCCTTAGTGCAAAGCAATGACCTTCGATGACCTTCGATGTTCGACGACCTTGGCAAGTCATCGAACAAGCGTGTGCAGTGCACTTCGAGTCCACCCCCATCTGCAGTTTAACCTTCATGGTCCACGAAACAATGCCACCAAATGAAGGCAGTGACAGTGTTCGTTCGAGTCCTACTGGCGCAGAGCTCTAAAGAACTGTGGCGAAGCTTCACTGAAGCAATATTCCAGAACGCCCCTGATCAGAACGTTGAACACCAACACATTTAACTGCAGCATCGAATGTGCCATAACTGCTCTTAAAACTGATTGCTTTCGCAGTTCAGAGAAGGAGTTGCTGCTGTTACTGACTTTTATCTCTTTGTCTAGATGATTTCGCTTGCACGGATCGATCCATGCTTGGTAGAATGCTCGTACTTTTTTCCCTTTTGCGCTGCTGTTATATAGCTGCGTGCTTTTAACTGCTGAATGTTGGAATATATTTTTTCCCGTGATTTGGGTTGCATCGTTGAGTGTGCTTCCTTATATGCCTTCCGGCACTGAGCTGACCCTTTAAAAAACGCAACTACATAAAAAGGGGCTCAAATGTAAACATCACTACATCCAGAAACAAAAAAAAAACATTATCGCATATTTAGACCCCGGCTGTGCGAGTCGCGCGACGTACTCGTTTAGAAGTGGGCATTGGTCAGACAGCTTTAGAGTCGTCCAGCATGGCAGTACCACATATATAACTTCCAAGTAAACTTATGAGCAAACCAGAGACAGAATAAGGCAGTTTAACACGAGAGTTGAAATGAGAAGATGATAGCAATAGTGGAAAGAAGCACTTTTTGGAGCGCTAGCTCGACTGGTCGCGTTTCGAGCCTCCGAGTTATGCTGATTCCACGGATAGAATCCAAGATGGCGGCCTCCACAGCAACGACATTGTATTAGAGCGTTAAGCTCTACTTCTTGCGTTTCGGGTCTCAGCGTTATTCGTTATAACGCAAGTCGAAACCCAGTGGTTTTCATGGTATCCGAGGTAGTCACATAATGGAATATAATAACAGGTGGCAGCGTGATGCCCGTGAGCACCACAACTCGAAACAAAACTATGTCGATCCGGCATATATATTCCTGTCTGGCAGGCGTCAAAGTCGGGCCACATAGTCCCGACATTCGTGTAAAATTTGTGGGCCAACCGTTTGCTGCAGAATGTGATGGATGGTGTCGCACTATTTAGCGTGTTGCGCAGCATAAAACTTATACCAATTAAGCTCGCGGCAGGGATTCGAGCTGGCGACCTATGTTAGGTTTGTTCGATCAGTATTCGATCGCTGCCTCAGCGTCGGCTCAGTTTTTTTTTATTTCTTATGTGTTCGTTCACCCCACCGCCAAATGATGCGATTTTCCTCTTGTGACATGTGACTCGCTAACCCACAGCGAAGGTAACATCTGGGCAGCTCTTACGGCAAAAGAAAAAAAGAAGCGCGTACGCGCGGAGCAGTAGGGGAACAGGAGGAGAGCGGGGAAGCTGGTACCCATTCTTAATGGAATCAACAGCCTGAAACACCCGGGGCCAAAGAAGACCGCGCAGCAGGAGCGCTTACTAGCAAAAGAATAGAATTCTTACTTTAATGCACAGAGTGCACTCCGTTCACTCTGCTTTGAAGTGAATAGCGGTTTAACCTAGCTGCTGAGATGCGCGCATAAAAGCTTTGTCGAGTCACCACAGCTTACCGTAGTTTGTCTCTTAAAATATTTAATCTTTAGCTATCATCCGCCTAGACAAAAGCTGCGTTTACAGTGGAAGTTACGGCTTTTCTATTACAGTGAAGCAATGTATAATGCAGGGCAACACAACTGGTCCTAATAGAGTCTTTAAGTTTGCGGTCAGCTAAACGGTTTTCACGTTCGCGTTCTTTCTGCGCTTGAGGGACTATTTCGCTTTTGTGCAGTCTTTCACCGTGATGCGAAGCTCACTGAAATAATCTTGCCCAAAAATCTGCACGACTGCAGCAGTTCGTTGCTTGAAAGCGTGCTGAGGGGAAGGGATTCAATGCAGAGAGACCTGACGGTGGTGGCGCGTACGGGAGCCGCGTACAACAGCTCGCTCGCCATAGCCGGCCTCTCCTACCAGCTGGGGGCGATCGTCTACCAGCTCAACAGTGACGCGCCTGACGTAGCGTCCATCCCGTACGCCCAATGTGTGCAGAGCAACATCACGAGCATGGACGTGGTAAGGTGCACGCATGAAAAAAAACTGCAGTCCTTTATTGTTTCAACAGACTGGCCGGATTACGAAAGTGGTCGGGTTATTGATTCGAAGCTTACACTCTTGAACAGGAAGGAGTAAAAAGGGAGTAAGCTGTACTTTAGTGTTCTCCCTTTTCAAAGGGTGTGCGCTAGAGGGCACGTACTTACTCCCTTTTTACTCTCATATAGGTCTATTATTGTTTACAGTGTTGGAGCATAAAAGAGAATGCTAGATGACACCTTACTCCCTTTTTACTCCCATATAGGTATATTATTGTTTAGAGTGTTTGAGTGCAAAAGGGTGTGCGCTAGAGGACACCTCTCTCTGTTTTTACTCCCATATAGGTGTATTATTGTTTAGAGTGTTGGAGTATAAAAGGGTGAGTGCTAGAGGACAGCTTACTCCCTTTTTACTCCCTTATAGGTCTATTATTGTTTACAGTGTTGGAGCATAAAAGAGAATGCTAGATGACACCTTACTCCCTTTTTACTCCCATATAGGTATATTATTGTTTAGAGTGTTTGAGTGCAAAAGGGTGTGCGCTAGAGGACACCTCTCTCTGTTTTTACTCCCATATAGGTGTATTATTGTTTAGAGTGTTGGAGTATAAAAGGGTGTGCGCTAGAGGACAGCTTACTCCCTTTTTACTCCCTTATAGGTCTATTATTGTTTACAGTGTTGGAGCATAAAAGAGAATGCTAGATGACACCTTACTCCCTTTTTACTTCCATATAGGTATATTATTGTTTAGAGTGTTTGAGTGCAAAAGGGTGTGCGCTAGAGGACACCTCTCTCTGTTTTTACTCCCATATAGGTGTATTATTGTTTAGAGTGTTGTAGTATAAAAGGGTGAGTGCTAGAGGACAGCTTACTCCCTTTTTACTCCCTTATAGGTCTATTATTGTTTACAGTGTTGGAGCATAAAAGAGAATGCTAGATGACACCTTACTCCCTTTTTACTCCCATATAGGTATATTATTGTTTAGAGTGTTCGAGTGCAAAAGGGTGTGCGCTAGAGGACACCTCTCTCTGTTTTTACTCCCATATAGGTGTATTATTGTTTAGAGTGTTGGAGTATAAAAGGGTGTGCGCTAGAGGACACCTCCTCTGTTTTTACTCCCATATAGGTGTATTATTGTTTAGAGTGTTGGAGTATAAAAGGGTGTGTGCTAGAGGACACCTACTCTCTTTTTACTCCCATATAGGTGTATTATTGTTTAGAGTGTTGGAGTATAAAAGAGTGTGCGCTAGAGGACACCTCTCTCTGTTTTTACTCCCATATAGGTGTATTATTGTTTAGAGTGTTGGAGTATAAAAGGGTGAGTGCTAGAGGACAGCTTACTCCCTTTTTACTCCCTTATAGGTCTATTATTGTTTACAGTGTTGGAGCATAAAAGAGAATGCTAGATGACACCTTACTCCCTTTTTACTCCCATATAGGTATATTATTGTTTAGAGTGTTTGAGTGCAAAAGGGTGTGCGCTAGAGGACACCTCTCTCTGTTTTTACTCCCATATAGGTGTATTATTGTTTAGAGTGTTGGAGTATAAAAGGGTGAGTGCTAGAGGACAGCTTACTCCCTTTTTACTCCCTTATAGGTCTATTATTGTTTACAGTGTTGGAGCATAAAAGAGAATGCTAGATGACACCTTACTCCCTTTTTACTCCCATATAGGTATATTATTGTTTAGAGTGTTCGAGTGCAAAAGGGTGTGCGCTAGAGGACACCTCTCTCTGTTTTTACTCCCATATAGGTGTATTATTGTTTAGAGTGTTGGAGTATAAAAGGGTGTGCGCTAGAGGACACCTCTCTGTTTTTACTCCCATATAGGTGTATTATTGTTTAGAGTGTTGGAGTATAAAAGGGTGAGTGCTAGAGTTCACCTCTCTGTTTTTACTCCCATATAGGTGTATTATTGTTTAGAGTGTTGGAGTATAAAAGAGTGTGCGCTAGAGGACACCTCTCTCTGTTTTTACTCCCATATAGGTGTATTATTGTTTACAGTGTTGGAGCATAAAAGAGAATGCTAGATGACACCTTACTCCCTTTTTACTCCCATATAGGTATATTATTGTTTACAGTGTTGGAGCATAAAAGAGAATGCTAGATGACACCTTACTCCCTTTTTACTCCCATATAGGTATATTATTGTTTACAGTGTTGGAGCATAAAAGAGAATGCTAGATGACACCTTACTCCCTTTTTACTCCCATATAGGTATATTATTGTTTAGAGTGTTCGAGTGCAAAAGGGTGTGCGCTAGAGGACACCTCTCTCTGTTTTTACTCCCATATAGGTGTATTATTGTTTAGAGTGTTGGAGTATAAAAGGGTGAGTGCTAGAGTTCACCTCTCTGTTTTTACTCCCATATAGGTGTATTATTGTTTAGAGTGTTGGAGTATAAAAGAGTGTGCGCTAGAGGACACCTCTCTCTGTTTTTACTCCCATATAGGTGTATTTGTGTTTAGAGTGTTGGAGTATAAAAGGGTGTGCGCTAGAGTTCACCTCTCTCTGTTTTTACTCCCATATAGGTGTATTATTGTTTAGAGTGTTGGAGTATAAAAGGGTGTGTGCTAGAGGACACCTCTCTCTGTTTTTACTCCCATATAGGTGTATTATTGTTTAGAGTGTTGGAGTATAAAAGGGTGTGCGCTAGAGTTCACCTCTCTCTGTTTTTACTCCCATATAGGTGTATTATTGTTTAGAGTGTTGGAGTATAAAAGGGTGTGCGCTAGAGTTCACCTCTCTCTGTTTTTACTCCCATATAGGTGTATTATTGTTTAGAGTGTTGGAGTATAAAAGGGTGTGCGCTAGAGTTCACCTCTCTCTGTTTTTACTCCCATATAGGTGTATTATTGTTTAGAGCGTTGGAGTATAAAAGGGTGTGCGCTAGAGTTCACCTCTCTCTGTTTTTACTCCCATATAGGTGTATTATTGTTTAGAGTGTTGGAGTATAAAAGAGTGTGCGCTAAAGGACACCTCACTCTCTTTTTACTCCCATATAGGTTAATTATTGTTTAGGGTGTTGGAGCATAAAAGGGTGTGTGCTCGAGGATTGCTTACTCCTGTTTTACTCCCATGTAGGTGTATTATTGTTTAGAGTGTTGGAGCATAAAAGGGTGTGTGCTAGAACCCGCCTTACTCTCTTTTTACTCCCATAGGGGTGTATTATTGTTTAGAGTCATAGAGTGGCGGTATTTGTCCTCTTTTGTGTGCAGCCTGTCTTGTAATAGCTTGGAGCTCTCATTCAGCGACAACAGAGGATTAGGAGAAAAAAGCACTCAGTACACGCGCGTAGCCTTTAACTAAGCATTTAGTGAGCTTATTCGATTGGGGGAGGGGCATGGTACCAAGCAGGAGCACAGCAATAAAAAAGTAGATACATAAATTTTTAGACTTTTTTCTCATTGCATACTGCACCTATCTTTACAACCCCCTCCCCCAGGCCACAGACACACCACACAACGTCCAAGTACATGGTCAGCTATTTCTTTCTCCTAGTGAGACAAGCTTCCCGCATAGTCCAATATGTTGCCGCAAAAGCTAGATTCGCTCTGGAGCACAGTCGTTCAATCTAGACTGTCTACACAGCTCTACAAACAATCCTGAAACGGCATCATAAGGTGACGGCCTACAACAGCACATAACGGCGCAGACGATATCCCCGGCCACAAGCACCTCCTGGGTTAGTAAACAGGGTGTTGGTTGGCAGGTAACGTACCCTTCAGAAATCATCTCGCTACAAGCGGGCTTTTGAAATTAAACTTGCTACTTAAACATTTCTGTGGTCTTTAACAGCTGTGGTGAGTAAAAAACGTTCAGACGAACATTATATCAGTCTATGTGCGTGTATAGACAAGCTATAGCCAGTCCAGACAGTATGGAGGTAGTATTTGTTAGAACAACCTTCCTTTTTCTCCTGAACTGGCGTTTACTGTTATTTCACAGTTGTGCTTTTTTTATACCGACTGCTCTTCGAGTAGGCGTGAAGAGCGGCGTTGAGCGCATCTAGAACTTTCAATGCGTTTTGTTTCGCATTCATATTTTTTTGTAATATTTACTTCCTACTAATGAATGTCCCATGCCCGCGCATAGATGAGCACCTCAATGCAGTATTCAACAGGGGCAAATTTGTCATAGGTGTCTTTTACGTATTGCTATTCAAAACCTGTCCTTCTAGGCATTCCTCGTTTAGAGAATGCTTTAGACGCGCCTACAGATTTTGTGCAGATAGCTGTCATATCGGCTGGCTGTGGCCAATGCCAAGGTTATTAATGGTGAATGACCATCTGAGTCGCTCTGTACAGTCCTTGCGAAAAGTAACCAGGCTGTACTGTTTGCTTTTCAGTCGTATGTTGAGGCTATTATGCCAGCCCTCGAGCTATACAGTAAATCTCTGTATTTTAAGGAGAACCCTTGTCTTCACCTTCCATAACTTTTTGATCTTTAGGGAAGCCGTAAGGGCTCTACTGTAGGAGTGAGAAGCAAACCGTGCAGCCTGGTTACTTTTGGCAAAGGCTGTACATGTGCCCGGCTTAGATATGTCTGAAAATGAGGCATAAACTGAAAGATGCCAATTGATTAGCTAGGAAGGGGAATGACGCCAGCGAACACTTGCTTTGGACGTACAGTGTTTGTCAAAAATATGCAGCCCAAGGAATTCGCTTCCAAGCCGTGTAGCGAGGTTCTTGAGCACATTTGACATTCCTAAGCTACGGAGGGTCCAGGGCTTAAGTTCCTGCCGCCTTCGTTAGATTAGGGTCCCTGCGTATGCAAGAGAAGAGGCTCTGGAGGGCTCAGAGGCAGATCCCTTGGGCGGTTGACCTATGGCCTTTGACCTTAAGAACATCAGATGGTTGATGTGCGGCGGAGCTGCCATTTCCTCCCGCCTTCGTTAGATTAGGGTCCCTGCGTATGCAAGAGGAGAGGCACTGCAGGGCTCAGAGGCAGACCCCTTGGGCTGCTGACCTATGGCCTTTGACGTTAAGAACATCTGACGGGGTGATGTGTAGCGTTGCTATATTTTCCTCCCGCCTTCGTTAAATTAGGGTCCCTGAGTATGCAAGAGGAGAGGCGCTAAAGGGCTCAGAGGCAGACCCCTTGGACTGTTGACCTATGGCCTTTGACCTTAAGAACATCCAATGGGTGATGTGCGGCGGAGCTGCCATTTCCTCCCGCCTTCGTTAGATTAGGGTCCCTGAGTATGCAAGAGGAGAGGTGCTGCAGGGCTCAGAGGCTGACCACATGGGCTGTATACAGTTGACAGACTGTACATGCGTAGCTCATGCGTTCGTGGCCATTTTGTTCCAGATTTGCCGACATGGACCACCTCAGCCCGTGGAGCCGGCGCCAACTATTGACGTTTTTGTTGGAAGAGTTAAGAGCACCCAAGCCGTCGGCGGCTATCTGACCCCAAATGACCGGAAGAACGTATTTTTATCGGAAAACGCCCTGGGATTCAACGCTCTGGTCAGTGCAGTGAAAAACGGGTTCATTGTTATTACTGCAAAAGCAGTTAATACGAGCCTGCATCAAACGTCTTCGAAGATATATTAGTAACAATGGGGGTACTTCGGCTACTTGCATTAGGAAATTTATATTTATTTTAAACTGACATTTTAACTTTTTAGAAATTTAATTGAAATTCAAATACAGAATAAAATTTTTACGCTCGTTTAATTTTAAATTCAGATTACCGTAATTTAGATATTTATATTTTATATTTCGAGCTCTTCTACATCAATTGCAAATATGCTAAATAGATTTGCATTTGTGACGAAATCAAATTTATACCCGACTTGAACTTTTAAACTGTTTTCTTCTTTTTGTTAAATTTAATAGATGTTTATATTTGAATTTTTACAGAAATTTTAGAACAAGCAGCTCTAAAAATATAAAATAAAACTGTTGAAATTCTGGAAAATCGTTTTCGCGAGAAACACTTTTTTTTTTTCAAATAGAATACAGGGAATGTGATTAGCCCAGCTCTACTCGCGCTAACGTGTTTTGTAGACAGAGGAGGGGGTGCAGATATGTCTGCGAACATGAAAATTTTTGTTACAAAACATCTTTGTGGTAAAGCCGTTTACATAATTTACCTAGTTGTCAAGTGTGACCAATGACGTCTCTCGTTGAATGTTTTAACTAAAGCGTAGCCTATACTCGCGGACAACTTTCTGTAGCACTGCAGCAGAGGCTAGGCAGGAAAGGAAAGAAGGGCATTTGTCCCCGTACAGTGTGCAGGGGTCTACATCAACCCTTGCTACCCCGCCTCGTCTCTCCGGTTTCCCCCTTTGACCCTTGCGCAGGCCTAGCCATAGGTAGGAGGGCAACGACCCGTCACCTTCGTTCTCCTGCCTGTCCTCTTCTGCAGTGACATTGGAAGTTGTCCGCGAGTAGAGTTCAGTCAGTTTCTCAACCTCTTTTTTTCCTGAACAAAGGTTATGCTTGAACTTGGTCCGCAGACGTGGCAATAAGTTTAGTGCATGCATCAGGTTTAATATACGTGCTGTATTTAAGGGCATGACATTGTATTTCACTTGTTTTACACTAACACTTTTAA
The DNA here is from genome assembly GCA_030143305.2 of Amblyomma americanum. Taxonomy (NCBI): domain Eukaryota; kingdom Metazoa; phylum Arthropoda; class Arachnida; order Ixodida; family Ixodidae; genus Amblyomma; species Amblyomma americanum. The sequence goes on from JARKHS020030092.1 coordinate 34,334, forward strand.
GTGGTCAAAAAGGCACTAATGTACACCTTTTGCTGAATTTGAGGGATAAAGCAACAGAAGCAAAAGTAAGATGGACTCCAAATAAATCCCACCTAGCTTATGACCCGATATTCTACGAATCTAAAGTTATTGATTCATATACTGTACGAAGAAGAGATGAAGCATAACAGTGGACAGTGCGCCAGCGCCACAAAGTAAATAAATAAATAAATATTTATCTATTTATTTCTTTATTTATTTATTTGGACGCTCACCACAAGCGTGCGGACTTACGTGAGTCCACCGAAGCAATACGGTGCCGTGCATACAGCGCTTTTGTTAAGGTGATTGTTTACACGGAATGGTTGCAGCTCGCGCGTTTTGTGCTAAATCCTTGTGTCTACAATATAGGGCAGCATTTATTAGGCAATATAGTTTTAATGAAGCCTATTAGATTTGATAGTGAATATTTTTGCGGCTTCTTTGCCTTTTTGCCTTGAGAGCTTTCATGTGCGTCAAATTCTCTTGTACTGTGCAATGCGCCATCAGATCCCAGTTTAAAACAATGCGATTTATTCGATTTCGGCCCTTTCACAAACGGCAAAACTGTTTTTTTTTTCTCAATGTGGCGTTGTTCGAAGGTAATGTTTCGCCAGCACGAATAATAATTTTCCTCTACTTATATTTCTTTCATAGACGAAAGCTGGTTTTCTAGACAGCAGTATTGTATAGATATTAAAAATGGGAAGTAATAGTGTTTAGTAATGCTGAGGAGAAATACAGCTCATGAATACAAAATGTCCCGCTCAAATGTTCCGCGTGGAAGATTTTCCGCAAAGGGTTGGCCTTGGAAGAAACGAAGAACATATTAGAAGACTGCTCTGTTTGTCTCTGTTCGTCATTTTTGAAAAAAAATGTACAGTTCTCCGCGTTCTTTCCTGGCCTACGCACCGTGATTGCCGCATCAGTATTATAAGTCATCTCTCGGTATAAGCCCAGTAGCCCTCACGTGCCCTACCTCTCGCCTATGTCTGTTCCATAAACTATTCCACAACTTTCCCAATTTGCGCGCGTCACTTTTACCACCTGTCCGCACTTCATACCGTTCGCTCAACTGCATGAGCATCCGTCGTTTACATAGACCAACTACCAGTTAAATAAACTCAGTTAAAATAAACTGATTCTGATTCGAATTCTGAACCTCTTTAGCAAATATTTTTTGCAAGTAACGACACAATGGTGGAATAAGCTTCCCGAACATGTCATCGAACGTGATTTCTCTTATAGATTCCAATAGCACCTAACATATCGTTTTACGCAACACAAATGTTGCTACCTCTTCCTTTTCGTGACAGCGCCTTGGTCATTTTAACTGTAGCTTTCTAACTGAGTTCTTTTTGTCCATTATTGTTCTCGTTTCGGCCATCTGTTTTTGTGTTATTTTTATGGGCTACTCTCACCCCTCCTTGTAATCTAGGCCGGTACCTTTAATGTTATAATGAATGATAATGACCATCACGGTTCCCCATCTTTCGAATGTGGTAGGAATTCCAGCCCTCTCCCCTTCAGAGCTGAAGGCAAGCTTCCACGCATAGTGGAGAACCAAAGTACACAAGTTCCAAGCAAACCGCCGAGGCGGCGCATTTCGGTTACATGCTGTGTTTACTGTGACTCCTGCGGTGTCTGAAATTGACTTGAGAGTGCCTGCTGCCTGGAGCTCCATGTATAGTATAGTATGGTATAGTATAGTATGGCATGGTATGCTGTAGCCCATACAAAAATGTCCTATGGCCGGCTATAGAATTTTGGCTCAAATAGCTATAGACCTTTCCTATTTCTGTCTATAGCTGTCTATACAGGCTGATATATTTTTCTATAGAGAGCTTAAGACAATTGTATGGTTCCAAAGCTATAGCTTCAGTGGCATAGATTTTTCAATAGCTGGCAATAAGCACCTCTGCGGGTGCTTATAGACGTTCATAAAAGGCCATAGAAGGACATAGCTTTTTCCATAGAAGCCCATAGGACTTTTTTGTATAGGAGTGTAGTGTAGTGTAGTGTAGTCTAGTATGGTATGGTATGCTATAGTGTAGTGTAGTATAGTATGGTATGGTATGGTATGGTATGGTATGGCATAGTATAGTATAGTATAGTATAGTACAAAGTGTAGTACAAGCACAAAGTATAGTACAGAGCTCAACGAAAAGAGCCCCGCGACTAACCTCGTGCTCTCGCGCAGCTCTTTGATTTGGCCTCCGATGGAATCCAATTCCGAAGTCGCACCGCGTGGCTGCTGTTCGACGTGCACCTGCACAGCCCCAGCTGCACCCCTGACCTGCTGAAGACACTGTGCGAGTCGTACAAGCACGCCGGCCCCGACGTTTTTTCCTGCTGAGCAGCCAACGGTATGCTGCCCCGCTCAGTCGGCGCAGTTTGGGCTGTGTTGCTACCAATGTATTTGTCATCAGTAAAAACAAAAAAGCCTGCAGAGACTTCTTCCTGCTTACAGAGTACCTCTGTGACCAGAGGCGTTTTCAAGGCGTTTTGAAGACGTTTTGAGTGAGGTGTTTTGAGCAAGAATGGCGTCCTTGTAAAAATTGCGGTTGGACTAACAACATGCCATGTCTGGTTTTGAAATAGACATCGGTGCCATTTTTGCGCTGTGCCCCTTCAATATTAAACGAGTTTTTCAACCTGTATCTCCGTATATTTTATGCTTTTGCGTCACGCATTCTACACTTCAGTGTGAGCTAGCATTTACAGCAACTGGCGCTGCAAGACGACACAAATCGGAAGAGGTGCATGGGCATTAGTCGCGGCCACGGAGTAAGGCTATATAGGAGGTGAAACTCCCGTCAGCGCGAGCGAGCGCAGGCGACCAGATGAAGTCACAGTTGTATGCGCCGACGGGGTCGCATGCAGTGGCGGCGCCATGCGGCGCCTCGTAGAAGCCGCAGCGAAAAAAAAAGTGCAGCGCCCGGACAGGCGGCGCGCGCTCAAAGCAGACGACAAGCAGACGACACGGATGTTTGCTTCAGTGGGCGCGCCGTGACGTTGTATTTCAGTAGTTTCTTTCCAGGCCGCCAGGCGCCGCCAGCATGATAGTGGCGCCGCGGGCTTGTGACCTTTTCTGGTCGCCGCAGACGGCGGAGTTTCCACTCCTATATAGCTTCCTCCGTGGTCGCGGCTAACCGTACAACGCGTTAGGTCGCCTCACAATCACTGGTGGCTTTTCTTATGTTTCTTCATTGATAGTCGCAAGATGTGAGAATCGCGGACACTGTATGTGGGAACTAAGGCTAGTTGCATTACCTAATACTTTTCCATAGTTTCGTTATGAAACCTAACCGCCGTATTGCAGCAAAGGCGTTTGCTGAGAGTCTAAGCTATGCGCATGGAAGTGTGGCCTGGCAGAGATGTGGTACATGCTTTAAAGACACTACACTAAAACTCTACACAGCAAACGACAATGGTTCTCGTGCACTGCAAGTCCGATTACAAGTGGTAACCGGTACGCCTATATTCCTGTGCGCAATTCTTTCGGCACCGTCAACGGCGAGGTCGTCGATTATGCAATTTCGAGGTCGTCGATGATCTGGTCACCCAGCCAACCAGAGCATGAAGCAGAGTTTTCACAGATTTTAGATATGCTTTTCAAGCTCGCGCCGAGGATACATGGCAAGCAACGGAAACCAGCAATCTCTGATAAACTAAAGCGACACGTACGCTAAGTAAAAGTGCTTGGTGCAAGTGTGACTTGTAGTTAACTGCCGCGCGCATGGTTAACTCCTGCGTAACGCTGCGGGGGAAGAAGAATTGAGTGGGGGAACGGAGGCAGAGAAAAAGGTGCTGCTAGCGAACGGCTCTGGAATATTTTAGACGAACTGGTGGTGCTGTGATGCACTGACATTGCACAGTGTAGGGATTACTTTGCCTTTCGCCTCATTCGAAATCCGACCACTGAGGCTGGGAGTCGAAACCGCGACCTCATTCTACAGTACCACTGTGGATACACGGAACTATATTGTATAGCTAAATGTAAGCGCTGACGTACGTTATTACAGCGGGGCGGACATATGACTTCTCTTGTGGATTAAGCCATACTTAACACCCTATTTTGTCAGCCACTGCAAAATTAGCCAAGTGGGATTTCTTTTATAATATGCTATTTTCTTCTCACTGAATTGGGTTTGGTCTTGTACAGTTCTGTTATTCTTATTTACTCTTTTTAAGGAATAAAACTTTTGTAGAGAAACAACTATTGTGTAGATTTGTAGTATCTAAGATAAGCAGATTTTCACTGCCATGGAGACATGAGACAAAGCTGTGAAAATCAGTTTTTTTTTCAATCTTCCTGCCAATGGGTTAAATGTAATAAAGTAAAGATTATAAGAAAAAAATAGTTGCGCACCTCAATTTCTTGTCTGAAATAGTCCCCAGTGAAATGTGAATATTGCAGCCACTAATCATATACCCACAGCCAGTGTAAATTTAGCTTTGCTACTGTGGCGTCCTTTGTGATCTTACCCGCATGTCTCACAGTAAAGTACTTCTCATGCGAGTCCACATCTCGCAACTACCATATCACAAAGTATTGCCCCAGATCACTGGAGATATCACAAGGTCTTAATTGGTGTCATGCTGGCATTAGGGAATGGGACCGCTCCACAATGATTGTAGCTTCACTAATGGGTGGGAAAGTTAAAATGTTAATAAGGTTGCGGCGTTCGATGTTGGCAGAAAACTAAAAACCAATTATTCTTCAATTCACAGTAAAGAGATGGCGGGGGGGGGGGGGGGGGAGTTCACTGGCGTAAACTTTATAAGCAGAGATAAAAAGAGGACTCAGAGCACGTGCCGCAATTAATATTTTCTGTAATTATTTAGTAATTGTTTCTCTAATTATTGAGTCTATCACGTACATGATGTCCACCTTGCTGTAAGCGACTTAAGTAAGCGACTTAAATCTTTTACTCCCCGTATCTCAGCGCTGCATTGTACTTCGCGTTGTGAGGCAGAGAAGATGCGTTTTACGATAGCGCGCAGGGGCGATGAAGAGGAATGCGAACAGAGTCGAGCTGCACGATGTCCGCTGTTGCCATTTCTTTAAATGACGTTTTTTTTTTTACTTCTGTGGTAGCAGCAAGATGCTAGAGTCATCGATGAAAACTTCTAGGACTACTCTTACATCTTTTTATGCTTCAAGGTTTATGGTTATTTAGCTTCCCAAAGCGACTCAGGCTATGAGGGACGCCGTAGTGAAGGGCTCCGGAAATTTCGACCACCTGGGGTTTTTAACGTGCACTGACATCGCACAGTACACGGGCCTCTATAATTTCGCCTCCATCGATATTGGACCGCCGCGGCCGGGGTCGAACCCACGTCATTCGGGTCAGCAGCCGAGCGCCATAACCACTGAGCCACCGCGGCGGCCTGCTGTACAATATACATGCGTGGACCGCACCGACGTATGTCCCACAGTTTTTAAAATAAACATCTGTATAGGTTTAAAAAGTTAGCTGGTATAGTGGATATGACACATTTTTCGTTCCAAGCTTACAAGAAACGCAGAACCTGCATTCATGGCATGCTATAAAAACACTGGTGCCATTTCAGAGCCACACGCGGACAAGTAGCGCGAGAAATTACACTCGTGTGTCAGCTGCAGTTCGCTTGCTTGGTCATGAATTTATGAGGCTATTGATGTGGTATCGTGCTTAGTGTGGCTATCATGTGCGGAATACTGGTCCACTGGGTTTCTATAGGCATATTTCAGCGGGGAGAAGTCAGTGTCGGACATGTCAGCGCATTACTTTCACTGCATGTCTGTTCTGTTTTCTTCTAAATCTTTGATGCGATTTGCCTTTCATCTCAGCTCCTAAGTGAAGCGTGCACTTATTTTTTCTGAATATATCCTGCCTTCAAGTACTGCAATTCATTGACATTCGGATGGTATATAAGCATATATTAGTTCACCAAGCACGGACAAGAGAGTTGGAGCGTTAACGTAATAGTTGAGTTCAAGAGTCCATTGTAGATATAAAGACAAGCTCTAGAGAATAGTCTATATGCGATACAAATCATATAGGCAGTCTGTAGATGATCTATAGATTTATGGCCCTACACTTTTAGTACTTTTGTCTATAGACTATGAATAGACAAAAATATCTATAGGAATGCAATAGAGTCTATAAGAAGTCTATAGACCATTTTGTAAGGGTTAATGCCAACACGATGATTCGAATTCACTTCGATGACACTGATTGCGCCTCCTTAGACCGTATCAAAATTTGGAATTCGGACAAATGTATGCGGGCTACATAGTGTAGCCTTCTATACAGTACGCCGATGCATGCGCTACCCAGTGACAATCTATATAATACCAGCAGACTACACGAGGTGACATCGATGTGTAAACCGTGTTCTGCTGGCACCAATGCCCGACCATGATTCACCGACAATGATTGGTCGCTCTGGATGAACAACCTGGGCCGCGCACAAGGCCCACCTCTGGGAACATCTGCCACCGCAGGGCAGTGGCTTATCACTTAACCCCTGCAGCACTGAGCCAGGAGCGGTATGAGGGCTCCCAGAAATATATGAATGTAAAGCAGAGAATGACCGATTCTGCATATATGGCGATTAACCCAGTACGCTATCGCGTTATACCCTTCAGGCGGAGCTAATGTCTCCCCCCCCCCCCACACACACACGCACACAATTTTTATGCCAAGCTTTAAGCGGACGTCCTCAGAGTGCTAAGTTTCTGCCCAGCGCATTTTCCTACAGTGATCCAGCAACAGACTGTAACACGTTTCTGAGTGTTCTTCTTCTTCTCCTTAGTAAGCATGGTGTGCAGTGAGAACATCGTTGTTGTTGCCTTCGTGACATGGCACCGCAAGACAACATTCTACATCGCACCTGGACTTCAATCGCCCTTGTCAACTTTAGTATATTTATTCCATAATAATATTACCTGAGCGAATATTCTATCTATAGAGAAAAAGGAAGAAAATTTTATATGAGTTTCTATAAGTACCGCATTATCTATACCTGCGGTAAATTACAGGAGAAAAAAGCCACACGCTTCCCGTGATGTTTAGCCTTCGTTTTTTTTTTTTTTCAGGCTACCTATCTCCTCTTTCGGCAAGTGTTCGGTTTCCGCCGTGCGGTCTGTGAAGAAAAAGTAGCTCAAGTCAATTCAGCCTGTGGCCGATTTCATGCTATGTTTGCCGCATGCAATTTCCAAAACAAGTAGTCACCGCGTAATTATGGCCAAGCCCCATGTGGGTATGTGCCATTTTGTGAGGCAAACTACAACAACAAGAATTTAAGCCTGATGACATCATCATCATCACTCCTACAGAGGATAACAAGGACAACGACGACTGGAACGGCCCCAGCGATCCTCCCTAAGCCTTGCTCTTGTACCTCCTGCGCGGCGTGGACTAAGAGCCTTTGCCCTCTGACCCCGAGGCCCTGAAGTGACTTCGTTTTGTTCCCAGCTAAGGTGAGGCGAACGCCTGCAACCATCCTTTGTGATTCTGGGACTCCTCATTCGCTTCAAAGAGCGAGGTGCGGACTGCGGGAAGCTTCGCGTCTTGAGGCAGTCTTTTTTTTGTGTTTTCTGAAGCGTGCTTTTGTTTAGAAGGCATAGACGCGGCCTACCCTCAGATTGCGGGTATTCGCACGAATCATGATGGCAATGAAAAGGAGAGGAGCGCTATCACTTGTACCGGGCAATGCGATGAGTAATGCCCGCGGTTCGTTCAGTACAGACTGGCAAAGCAAGCCGCGGTGGCTCATGTGGTACCCGCATTCGGCTCAAGAGTACCTCACCCGGTTTGAATCTAAACTCAGCTGCCGAATTTGATGACCGCGAACTGACAGCACACTCGCGTATTGATATGCGCATCCACCTATATAGGAACGTTACTCGGTTGTAGTTGATCCTGCTCCTCCAGTACAGCTTACGTTATAATCCAGAACGGAGCCCTTGCTCGTAAAAGCGAATGATTGAGCATACACAAACAGCATGGCACATGTGAGAGAGGACGGATGTTGTGCAAGGTACGTAATCGTGAGGTTCAGTATCCCCCCCCCCCCATTTCTTTTTGTGTTCTGTGTGCGTTCTTTTATTTACTCTTTCCTGCCCGGAACTCATGGCATGCAAGTCACACCTGCGGTCCTCTTAGGGTTCGGTAGCTTCCGGGAATACTGAAGGAGGATTATGGCCGAGTTGTTCGCAGTTTTCGCCTCAGTGAAAACTATTGCCACTTCTTTTATTCAGCCAGTCGCTGGAAACATCTGGGGTCCAACCCCAACAGGAATGAAGATAGACTTGACACCTTTAGCGTACCGTGTCACCGTTGCCGTTACCAGAGTACCGGGAGAGTGTGCGCCGTCAGTGGGCAACCGTAGATCATCTTGGGGACGCCAGATGGCGCCACGTACCCGTAAGCTACGAGAAAGCCTGCCTTATCCGGGCCAATCAGCGCGAAGAAATTTTCTTGCTAAAAGTGTCGCTGTTAAATTGGGGAGCGCATTTTTGCGTCACTGTATTAATAAGGTGGCACACGATAAAGGCCTTCTTTTTAGATAAATTATTTAGCGAAAAGACATGGAATATGGCCTACTTGCCATTCTGTGTTCGCTTCCGATTCCAGGTCGCAGGCAGCAGCATGGTATTCACCGGTCAGCCGTTGCCCTACACATCGCAAATGAAAAGTAAGTGTCCAAAATTTTGGGGCGAATAATCGGGTTGGTATGGAAGAAATGGGACAGTGTTTTTTTTTTGTCTTGCTAATCTGTTTCTATTCTGATTCTAGTTCAATTCCGATTTGATTCTAAATCCGGTTACAATTCCGATTCTATTCAAAATCTAGTTCTATTCCAATTATGACGCCATTGTCTTCCACTCGACAATGTAATCTAATTCTGATTCTATTCCAAATCTGGTTCTATTTCAATTCGGATCTTATTTTTATTCCATTTCTATTCGTAATCACTTCTTTTATTCGTGTTTGCTGTGTCATTTTTTAGTCATTCTCATTATTGCTTAGTCATTCTTAGTGCGGCCTGTCCCTCCTCTGTGCTGAAAATGGAGAAGGGGAGGAAAAAAATGGAGAGGGTGGGGAAGAGGGGAACGGTTGACAGTGGACAAGTGCATAAGGAAAGTCCCCCTAATCATCCCCTGCCATGGTAACGCAGGTCCTACAGAAGAACGCAGAGGTTTTAAGGGGCCTTTAAGGGGGCTTTAAGGGGAATTTTTGTGCTCGCAGTTCTGGGAGTATTGAGCCACGGCAGCCGTATTCCTTCCAAACCCGGCGGCACAGGCTAAAGGAAGGCGGTAATCTGGAAATTTTCTAATGACTACCCTTATAAAAGTGGTCTGTACACAGTCTATATACTTCTTATAGATTTCCTTCCTGTGGATATTTCATTTTGTCTATCCATAGTCTATAGACTGTGCATAGACAAAAGTCAACTAAAAGTGTATAGCCATAAATCTAGATTCTCTACAGATTGTCTATAGGATTTGTATTGCCTATGCGTATGTGCAGGAAATATGATTATGTCTATAGAGAGCCTACAGACTTTATAAACAGAAGTCTATGGACAGTCTAAAGACTTTCAAATAAATTTTTCTAAGGGAGGGGAAGATTCACTTTGACGCCCCCACCGCCGACATCGGAGATTGTTAGCTTTCCTCGCAATTAAAACGAGAAATTGAATTCAACACTACGAACATTCCTCGGTGCATGTCCCGATCATGAACACTATAGTCGTGTGTTCCTTGGCAGCCGCGACGCAAGAATTCTGGGAACACATCCAGGTACCGCTGGCAAACGCTGCATCGCAATGTAAATGTCACCTTGTAGCCTGTAGGCGCACACCGTTTTCCCAACGACCCTGGTACGTTCTCTCATCAGGTTTCGAATTAACAGAGGAGTCATGTAAGTACCATTGGTGCATGTTCACGCAATGACCGTGATCAAACCACATGAGTGGGCCGGACTGGTATACTGCATGACATGCTTCGTACCAACTGTGAAGGGCGTAGAACCGTGTTGCAAAGACCACCACGTACCCATGGGAGATTTTCGTCTAGTAATACCGGTGCTGTGTTATTTCTAATATCCTAGTCGAAAACAAGGGCAGGACTACGTCAAAGACGACAAAATGTTACGCTGCAACGACAGATTTCTCTGTCGCTCTTAGTATTTTTCTGCAGAGCTGTATCATTTTTTTTCTGTAGTGTTTTACAGTAGTAACTACACATATTTGTGTTTCTACCATAAATATCTGATGTTACTAGAAGTTCGTGGGCAAAGACATGACAGAAAATCTGCTGTAATGGCAGAAAATTTTCTATTGTATTTGTCGACTGGGATGAGAATCCCCGCATAAAAATGGTATATAGACTATCTACGGATTTCTTATAGACTCTATTGCCTTCCTATAAATATCTCATTATGTCTGTTGATAGTCTGTAGACAGTCTATGGACAAAAGTTTACTAAATATGCATGGTCATAAATCTATAGCTCGTCTATAGACTGCCTACAGAAATTGTATTACCTACAGACTAGTCTATAGGATTTGTCTTTAGAAAATCATTAAACTTTATAGACAAAAGTCTATAAATCGTCTATAGATTCTAAACGAATTTTTGTAAGAGTCTCTTCTACACTCTTCCAGCCTCGCAAGAAGAGTAAGTCCTGCTTGAACTCTTGGGTCACACAGCACGCTTAAAGCCGGCACATTGTATTAATTTTGCGTGGAGAAATGGTGCAGGAAGTTTGCACGGCAAATTTCCCAGGTACAAATGATGCACTTTGGAACGTTGCTGTTATTGAAATGTGGGCGTTTTTCTCCCACTAGAGACACCTTGTTGCACGCGCTTTTCCTGCTACCCGTAATTATCTTAAGCCCAGCAGCACCGTTCGACTATTGTGTAACAACGTTCAGCACAGCTTGAAAGATGTGTGTATTTTCTTTTTGGTACAGTACCGCGTAAGTGATGCTAACAAAATAAATGGACTCTCCACCAATCCGCTTAGACATTAACGACAAATACCGCAGGTTCAATGAAAGTCGTTTTAATGCATGATATTCCCTGGTGCAGCGAGCAGGAGACCCTGGTACAATTCCAACAATGGTTTGTGACGATGGCCTGAATTCTCTGTGGGCGGCTGACCGGCTTAGACAACCCTGAGCTCTGTGTTGCATGAGCGCAATCCGAGCCGCTTTCAACAGATGACGCAAGTCGTGTGCAAGCATACGAATCGAATAAAAGCGACTCGCCACAAACAGCAAGAATGACGCAAAAAATTTCCCTGAGTGCATCTCTCGCGATGTAAAGTGCGTAGAGCATCCATTTCCTTCAATGAAGAGGAGTGGAGTATTTCTCAGGCTTTTTCACAACCCCGCTTTTGTGACACGCAGCACATTTTCCCAGAATGGCCGTGGAATGCACGGGGAGCGAGACTGGCGTGAGCCGACTTATGAAGACTTATGAAGCGCTTATGAAGAATCCGATAGTAGCGGGAAGTACGATTGGCAGTTATCCTGGTTCCGAGGGAATCGTTAATTACCATTGTATATTCGAGTGAGAGAGAGCCAGCAATATCAATTTGTCCTGATGTGCAGACCACTTTGACTCTCCGAGCACCTAATTATCTGATGCGTGCTTCTAGCCTGAACAAATCTGTTCAGTGAGCACTGTTAACCGACCATCTGGAACAAAGATGTGGTGCATGCGGAGAACACACATTGTATGTGCCTATCGGCGGAACCTTAATGCTGCTGATACAGTGGTGTGCCACTAAGGACGATGTTGTAGCACCGCTATGTCACCCTCGCTGTACGAACGCTCTGGTCGTCAGAGTCATGCGCTCAGTCTATTATGCTTTTCCGAGTACGGCCTTCGCAATAAAGTTTTAGCTCGCTGATGTATTTGTAACTGATATTGTATGTCAACTTTGCAGGCGCGGCAACAAGAGGCCGATGGTCATGGGTGTTCTGTACTGCCTCCTCTTCGTCGCATTTGTCGTTCTCGCCATTTTCATGCTCGTTGCAACCTTAAGAAGTGGTGAGACCCATTTTACGATCGGTACTCTGGATGCAGCGACTCTAGTAGTTGCGCATGCGTGTAGTGTATTGCGCAGTGTTTCGATATCCGGTTGTGGTCACGTACGTTTCAAATGAAGCGTAAACAGAAAGTCTATGCGCCATCAACGACAACGCTATCGGCTGTAACAAAACCGGCGGCCAAAACAGAAATGAAAGTGAAAATTGGACCCGCCGCGGTGGCTCAGTGGTTAGGACGCTCGGCTACTGATCCGCGGCGGCTGCGTTTTTATGGAGGCAAAACGCTAAGGCGCCCGTGTGCTGCGCGATGTCAGTGCACGTTAAATATCCCCAGGTGGTCGAAATTATTCCGGAGCCCTCCACTACGGCACCTCTCTGCTTCTTTTACTCCCTCCTTTATCCCTTCCCTTACGGCGCGGTTCAGGTGTCCAACGATATATGAGACAGATACTGCGCCATTTCCTTTCCCCCCAAAACAATTATTATTATTATTATTATTATTATTATTATTATTATTATTATTATTATTATTATTATTATTATTATTATTATTATTATTATTATTATTATTATTACTGCTCTGTTCGGGCTGTACTTGAAGGAAAAATAAGAATTTGAGATGGTATTTCGAAATTATTCCGGAGCCCTCCACTACGGGCACCTCTGTCTTCCTTTCTTTTTCACTCCCTCCTTTATCCCTTCCCTTACGACGCGGTTCAGGTGTTGAACGATATATGAGACAGATACTGCGCCATTTCCTTTCCCCAAAAACCAATTATTATTAAAGTGCAAATTGGTTGTTGAGGAAAGGAAACTGCGTAGTATCTGTCTCACATCTCGGCGGACACCTGCACCGCACCGTAAGGGAAGGGATAAAGGAGGGAGTGAAAGAAGAAAAGGGTGCCGTAGTGGAGGGCTCCGGAATAATTTCGACCAACCGGGGATCTTTAACGTGCACTGACATCGCACAGCACACGGGCGCCTTTGCATTTCCCCTCCATCGAAACGCGGCCGCCGCGGTCGGGTTCGAACCCGGGTACTCTGGCTCAGTAGCCGAGCGCCCTAACCGCTGAGCCACCGCCGCACGGTACCAAAACAGACGACGCATAACTTCTAAAAATAACTGGCGATGAGAAGCTTTATATTAAACAGCGGGCTCAAGGACATATCGCTCATAGAAACAAATAGATAGCCGAAAATACAAACGTAAAGAAGCTTTCGGTAAACTGCCAAGAATAGTATTCTTCAGGAAAAGCGGAATATTGTTTTCCTCGGCTGTGCTAAAGACATGGTGCCTAAGCCTCGTGTATAATGCGGCAACAGTTGCATTCTCCTCAGTACAAAGTGCTTGAGTGACGGACAGCCGGAGGGTTTCAACATTTCGCCGAATACCGCAGCATTGCACTTCGTCTTGAAGTTAAACTATAGGCCGCGTGGGAACCGTTCCTTCAAGACAGTGGAGCAATAGGCCTGACAGCCTTTCTGGCCAGAACTCAGGGAGGCAGTCGTGTTTGCGAACTACGCCCTGTACCTTGTCAGTACATAACACCAGATGATTCATCTGAAAATACGCCAGGCTCTTTATGTACACCTGCAGGGTTCATTGGTGCAGCTACCCATGTAGATAAGCATGCAGATCAAGCCTCACCTGTTTTTAAGGCTCTGTTTTTTTTTGTTGTTCGTCCCTTAAATGCTGCTGCGGTTGTTGCTTTGTTCAACGTGGGTGGGTGCTACAATCGTGTCGGCGCTTAAAGCACACTTATGCCAAGGAGGCTACTGTCTCTAATTAATGCGTCCATGCCGCAAAGATGATTTGATCACAAGTCAGTTCTGCGTTCTTGTCGATATAACGCCCTTTGCTGTTATGTACTTGATTGAGAAACTCCGCCATTTCATAGCGTGTCTCATACAAGGCTTGTAAAAAAACAGTAAGACCGCGCACGATGGCAATTGTAACTAGCCAGGAAAAAATGATGTCATTTGGATGTTGTAAAAGGGAGGATTGTTGGGCCAGTTGGTTCATGATTCAAGACTGAAAACGGCGCGAAAAACGGGACAAGATAGAGAGAAGCAACACACACAGCACCGAACTTACAACTGAGTGTATTTCATGCGAGAGCGCAATAAATACAGGAAGTACACATAAAAAACTAAAAGAACACCATAATATTGCGCTCTCGCATGAAATACACTCAGTTGTAAGTTCGGTGCTGTGTGTGTTGCTTCTCTCTATCTTGTCCCGTTTTTCGCGCCGTTTTCAGTCTTGAATGGATTTGTAATGCGAAAGCTATAGCTGCAGAATCTAACGATGTCTTTAGTGTCCGGTGAGGCGGTTAACCCGATGGATGTTACCAGGAGGAGGAAGAGGTGGAGGAGGAAAGTTGGCACCAGGCTCACGATTAACTAGACGCGCAGGGTAGAAAGCGTCTTCTTGGCTCTAAATAACCGGAACGTAAGGCGCAGAAACATGCACCAGGCTTGCTGCCAGCGTGGTTTATAATGCGCCATTATGTCCCGACTGGACGCAGATGACGCCAGAGATGACAGCGAGGTCGAACTGCACCTGATGGAGAGGAACCGAAAGGGACGCAGCGACCAGTGGTCACGGGGCTCCCATTCCCGACAGGCGAGTCACCCACGGGGGAGACAACACGTCCCGACCAACACCCCCGGGTGAATTCTCCGTTCGTTTTTAATGCACTAGCATTAAAGGCCAACTGGATAGGTATTAGAAAGCGAGGAGCTTAAAGGGGTCTAATATAAGAAATATCTAGGTAAAGCATGCCAAGTCTTTTTGGCGCTAGCATTTGAAATGGTGATGTAATCGTCGATTAAAATTGATTGATTGAATTGATTGAATGAACTCCTCGTCATAGCGAGTGGAGACTGGGACTAAAGGTACCAATGACCTGACGAAAGGTCCCAGCCCCCTACAGCAAACAGTTTCGACAGCAGTGATAAAAGAAGGAAATACATATAAAAGGCAAAAGTACTAGAATTTACACAAGTACAAACATATTACACTTGTAATACGCACTAAACAGTCACAATGCACACGTATCACAACTGCACTGTATATATTCATTTTGTGACGGGATATATGTACATACAAACAAGCAGAAATGGAACGGAATGACATTGATCAAGAAAAGGAAACAACATCGGCTAGTAGCAATGCGGTTAAAGCTTTTTTGAAAGTACCCAATGGAGCTAAAGTCTAACAGTTCCTCAACCTTGTTTATATTCAGTTGACTGATATAAAAATGTTTGCTTTCCATAATTTCATAAAACTCCATAAAAATCATAACGGCTTTCAAGCTTCTCTGCAGCACACAGCGCCAAGTGGGGGAGAGGGGTTGCATGATGACGTCATAGAAGCCACCGGTACATTTGCAGTATATAAACGCTTGGCTTGAAAGAAAAAAAAAAGCAACGCCAACTAAAGCAAAGCCCGCTGAGAGTTGTTTGCCCGCATCAAACAGTGCACAGGAGGGTGTGGTTGACGGCAGCAGCAATTTAATATCTTACCTTCCGTGACGTCACACCAAACTTGCTCGCACTTGTCCGGTGCATTGAGGAGAAGCCTAAAATCTAACCATCGATTACGTCACTATTTTAAATGCTAGCGCAAAAACTCTGGCATCCTTTTCCTATACAGGCAATATAAATTTGAATCTTTGAATATCGCGGAATTCATAAAAAATGGTGGAGCTGCCGTTTAATAGCTATGGTGAGTGATTTCAGCGATGCTGTGTGGTCCTTCTGAGTCACACAAACAAAAAATTCCAGACAGAAAGTTCCGGGGGTCGGATTCAAACCCAGGAATTTCTCGTTGGAAAGCGAGTAGGGAATCTCTTAGCTACAACGAGATCTTTTTTTCTTAATTTGTGATAGCGACAACGAGTGCCGTGTTACTTGATCGATAGACGGGAACACAATCTGTGCGGCGAAGGAGCAATAGCAAAAAAAAACAAATCAAATAGAAGTAATAAAGAGAAAAATACAAGCAACAAAAAAAGAAGAATGGTGCGGTGTGAAAAAGTCGGTGATGGCTTCGGTGGCTGTGGTGGCTGTGGTTATTACTAGTTAAGAGTGAAGCAGTCTTTGGTGTGATCAACGGCTCGTTAGCGCATTCAAACCTTGCTCTTGAAAACTGAACATTTTGACAAGGGGCCGCGCATGCGTGCATCTCGAGCCTCAAGTAGAACATCAGGCTGTGGCCTTCCAGTTTACGACAGGAAAAAAATTGTTGCTTGTCGAAACGTGCTGATGGCGGAGGGAAGAAGCCGAAAGGAGATGTCATGTGGCACTGAGTTTTAAACGGACGGAAAGCCAGGCAGGCGCGGGCTCAGCGCGAACGTCTTGGTTGGTGCCAGGCCAGACGTAGCGTTGCGTGAGGAGATTCAGCGTGGCGCGAATTCCAGGACGGGACAGACCGTGGAGGGCGTCGAAACGCGAGAGGACCACAGGACGCGGAGTGCCTGTCGAAGTGTCGCTAACAGTTGGGACGGGGCACGAAGGGAAGAGAACTTCACAGAAAAGCGGTGAGCCGGGTGCATCGCGAAAGCCCTTGATTTCTGCGTCCTAGTGCTGTGGCAAGGGCAGCGACGTTGAGGTTGGCTAACGAGTCGGAAGAGGTGAGAGAAGCAGTGACACGTGACAGTGCATGAGCTAGGGTGTTGTCAAGGCCTTGCAGATGTCTGATGTCTTTCGTCAATTCCGCCACGTACCAGAGGTGACGGATTTCCCGTGGTGAGAATTTACTGCTCCCCGACTTGATGGAAAAAGCGAGCGGCTTGTGGTCGATGACAGTGGGGAACTGCCGACCTTCGAGGAGGTACTTGTAATGCCGGGCAGACACGAACGGGGTCGGTCAAAAGTTCCCAGGCCACAAAGTCTGCTTTTGAGCAGTATAGTCAGGCACTCACGGAACCCGCGAAACTCGAAATATCTGTACAGGGTACAAGAACTACCGTCCTAACCTGTGGCTACTTAGATAGCTTCATCGGCATCTTATGTGCTAGGATATACCTATACCAGAGAAAAGGAGACCCTGTGGCCTGGCAACTTTTGACCAGCCCTCATGGCGAGAAACTCACTGCCAAAAGTACGGCAGTGGCTTCAGTAGGGTAATTAAACTTTTGATAAATAAGGGCTAGAGGGCTGCAGGCACCAGCCGCGAGCTGGTGAAGTACGGCTCCAACGCCATTTTCGGAAGCGTCGGTCAGGAGGCGTAGAGCTGCATCAGGACGCGGATGGGCAACAGGGGAAACATCGGGTTGTCGCAGTCGGTGTAGTTGGGCTGCTGCTGCTGATAATGACGATGGTGATGATGGCTAAGATGTGAACGGTCCCTTTTCGCATCTGTTTAACGTTTTAAGTTATGGGCTTTAAGGTTCCGAATTCGACACATGGGCTATGAAGGACGCCGTAGTGGACGGCTCTGAATTCATTTAGACTACCTGGAGTTCTATAGCGTCCGCTGAGATCGCACAGCCCACGGGCGTTTTTGTTTTTTGCCTCCATCAAAATTCGGCTGCCGCGGCTTGCATTGAACCCGCGACCTCGACGCCAGGAGCCGAGCCCCGAAGCCACTGAGCCACCTCAGGGAGTTTTCGCACCCATTGGAAGTGTTGCGTAGCACTTCGATGTTAGTTCCAAGGGCCCACTCAGTAGTGTGCCCCATGTAAAAATGGTCTATAGATGGTCTATAGACTTCTTATAGACCCTATTGCCTTGTAGATATTACTTTTTGTCTATTCATAGTCTATAGACTGTCTATAAATAAAAGTCTACTAAGTGTATGGCCATAATCCATAGATTGTTTGTAGGCGGTCTATAGGATTTGTATTGCCTTTAGACTTTTCTCTAGCATTTGCTCATAGCCAGTCTATAGACTTTATAGAGAGGTCTATGGACAGTACATTGACTGTATAAAGAAATCTTTTTAAGGGATTAATTCCGTATCACACCAAGCCAGCAAGAAGTAATCCCATCAGAAGTTACTCAACACAGTTCATGCTAGCGTTATGGGCAAATAAAAGGAGCAGTACCTGCTGAACTTTTTTCGTGCACCTGAAATGGTCCCTTAAACAAAGAATTAATCAAGAAAACTAAGCACAGAAAAAAAGAAGCGTAGATGCATACAGAGTGCGGCCTCCGGGATGTTTCGGTTTTTCCAGCTCGCTGGTGATGAGAATTCTCCACGAACTTAACAAGCAGCCATAGCGAACGTATGTGGAGGACACTAAACCTTCTCGTGCTTCCTGACAAATTTTGAAAGGGCCACAGAATGTGTTTAACTTCCTGAAGCAAGCAGCTATTAAAGGCTGCAGAACGTCACGAGAGCATAACCCGAATGTATCTTCTGCGATAGCACTGAAGCCTCATCGGAGAAAAATTCCAGCGGTGACCGTCTAGTGTCGTCCACAAAAATTCCAATTGGCTGACGGGCAGTGATGTCATCAGTGACGTCGCCAGAGTGGAGAAATCCCATTGGCTGGAGGGACGTGACGTCACCAGACCACGTTCGTCTGTGTGAAGCCTTCACCTGCCGACCATGACAGATATGACAGGTGCTGTGCGGGAAAAACTCGTGAAAAACAACCTGGGTCTCACACCCGTCACATGCGGCACCAGTAACTTCCGGCAAAAGCACCAACAGCTTCAGATGCTATCTTATTGCCAACACGATGAAAATAGTTTTCCCTGCCTATATATTTTTTTCAAGCTTGTCCAACGAATACCGTATCATTTGTCATGGTAACCCTCAGCACTTTCTTCTACTACACCAGCAACAACAACTCGCTCCAGACGGCCTAGCAGGAGATGGAATACCTGCCCTCGAAATAGCCGTAGGACAACGAAGACTTTCCGACCACCCGAGGTGCCCTCTACGACTACGTTCAGTCCTGGCGGCGTTCGCGTTGCCGTCGAGATGATCGAATCTTCGCTCAACTGGAGCCACGCACCGTGCAATGATTTCTACAAATTCGTGTGCAGCAATTTCAAAGGAGCGCCTAACGTCTTGGACAAGGTAGGTTCACTTTTGGCGCACCCTCTTCGGGAGGACGTGTGCAATCTAAGCAAAGAGGGCATCCTATCCACCCTATCCACGCTTTTTCTGACCGCAGTTAGCGAAATTCTCATACCAAGGTCATCTAGCCACGCCTCGATGTGTGTAGTGTAGGTGTCCTAGTAAATATCCGTATGAAAAGTACACCAGGTTTCACGGAAATATTATAAGCCACGCAGTCGCTAACCAACGAGATATACGTGCCGTGCAGGCACCATGCGAAAAATGCACCTTTTTGTCTCTACATAAAGAGACAATTCCCATTGGGTGAAGAGACTTGTCGCCAGACTGGACGTGACGCCATTTCTGGTAAAATCATCAGCAGCTTGTGATGTTATTGCACTGCGAATACATAATGTGATTAGGTGTCCGTGTCAATTTGTTTTCCTTCTGGTGTTGCTGTAAGAAGGAGCTAGCATTTGTGTGACTGAATTGCCACCAGAAACAAAGCTCAGCACGTGCTGAGGTAGTAAGATACTGAACCGCAACCACGCTGCAAACTGCACCAGCGCCATGGGCATCACAGGATGGGCGTTGCTGCTTCCTGCGGGGGCACTTGGCACGCTTGGAGTCACGGAGACGGTCAACTACGTGCATTGCCGCCTAAGGTCCACTTGCTTTCTTTACAGCAGTGACCGTCCTAAACATAGCCAGTTACCATACCCTAACGGCCTATAACACGTCAGCGGCAGGCGCTCGGTCATTCTTTTTGTTTCTTGAGTCACGGATGACGTCAGTGCGTTGTTTTTTAATGCTCAAAACCATTCACCATGTTGTGGCCGCTAAAGCAACTAGAAGGGGTTGTCCCGAATACCTCGTAATGTTCGGGTGAAAGGGGCCAGGGAGGTGGGCAGTGGCGACGGCCTATAGACCAACACCGATCTGTGACGCAAGCAAGATGCGGTGGCGCTCCTGTCGGAGGCTGGGCCGATGGGAGGGGGGGGGGGGGGGAAATTGGGGTTATCACCATAACAATACATTCAAACAATAGTTTTTAAATCAGTGTTTTGATTACACACAGAACCTATGGTGCCGTCCCTTCGTGAAGAATTAGGAACTACATCCTAGAACAGATTGTGAAAGTATGAAACTTCATTTCAAAGGCAGTTTACTTTTAAAACTGCGCGATATGTTGCGCGTGGGAGTCAGCCCCCGGCTCTGGGGCATGGGGCGGGAGTGCGACCCATATATTGTGCCAAAACAAAACAAACCGCACCACAACAACGGCCTCTGCAGGCAGGAGGGGAAGGCACAATTTCCAGGTACAATACTGCACGGCCACGGCGGAATCTCTGACGCCAAAATTGATCCGAGTACGGCCACGATTTTAAATCAACGCATAGGAAATAATTGTTGTAATGAAGAGTCTATATAGTGTAAATGGAGAGAACGTTAGATAGCCTTGTCAATTGTTGTGCCGTAATTTCGCTGTCCCTGACGTGAGCTTGCCTGTTGCCGCCTGTCCTTACTGCTCCTGCTGTCAGATGACCAACCATACGGACCAAGCAGCCAGGCGCATGCTGGAGACCATCCACGTCCCCCTCGCCGGTCAGACACCCACGGAAAAAGCTGCCGGTCTGTACCGTGCATGCGTGCAGCTCGGATCCAGCCCTCTTAATTCCGAGGTGGGCCCCCTTCTGTTTAGAGGCCGTACGATTCGCAGCGACCTTCTTTTCTTAAAAAAAAGTCACGGGATTTTTCTTAAGTTTTCTTAAAGAGCGGGAATGCAAAAGCATTTCCCTGTCTTTTCTTCCTCCATTTTTCATGTTTTTATTTCCTTCATTTTTTGTTCCTGTTTTGTTTTTACTTTCGTTTCTTCTGTTTTGATTTATTTGTTTTATTGCATTGTTATTCTTTTATTTTTGTTTGTTTATTATTACTTTTATTCTTTCTATTTATTTTGGGTTTTCGTTTTTATTTCTCATTTCTATTACTTTTTCCATCTCTGGTTTTTATTCCCTTACATATATGTTGCTTATGAACTGTTGCTTAATCAACTTTTACATTTTTGTTTTATTTGCCGTAAACTTATGATTAACAGTTCGTATGAACAACTTCCGCCCACAAACTTCCATCACAACTTCCGTCCACGCCATTGCCAGGCATCGTCTCCGGAAAGCAGGATCTTAGTTTTTAGAGCGAGAGCTCTGCTTATCAGGGTACAACTTCCGATTTCAAAGTCGATGAGACAATGACCATCAACGCCTCGCAAGGTCAAACGGAACTCACCTTAGTCGAAATCAAGAGGAATAAATGGGCTTGGGCAGGGCATGCGATGTGAAGGCAAGATAACCGCCGATCCTTAAGGGTAACAGAGTGGATTCCAAGAGAAGGCAAGCGTACTAAGGGGTGGCAGAAGGTTAGGTGGGTGGATGAGATTAAGAAGTGTGAGGGGCTACGGTGACCGCAGCTGGCAAAGGACAGGATCAATTGGAGGGAGATGGGAGAGGCCTTTGTCCTGCAGTGGGCTCAGTCAGGCTGATGGCGGTGACGATAATGGCATAGCTTTTCACCTCTACGATAGTTTCTGTGCCGCTTGTTGCTTTCACCGCAATTCAGCTGTCTTGCTCTTGTTGCAGGTGCACCTACTGAAGAGTTTCTTCTCAGACTTGGGCCTCGACTTCGCCGACGCCTCCAACGACCCCAACTTCGACATGCTGAACAGGATTGTGAGGCTGAACATCGAGTTTGGCTTGCAACCTTTCGTGATGTTCGGCCTCTTCCGGAACGTCCCGAGAATCGCTAAATACACATTATTCGTACGTAGGCTTCTGTTTGGTGACTAAAGTGGATACTATGCCTCCCTCCCGCACTACACTTCAGGGGAAAATGCTATTGCCGTTACTCATATTAAAGGCAGCTCTTCCAAATGCTGCAGTGTGAAAAGCATTATGTCCCTAGGATCACAGGGCATCGGCCCATCATTAGGAATATATTGACAAATTGTGGTGCTTTGTAGGACCAGTCTTTTCCAATAATATCAGGCATTGGCCATGGTTAGTCCTGCTTGCGGTTGGTGCACGATTAACAATAAAAACATTAAAGAGGTCATGGAACCAGGCTTTTGGACATTATGTCTTTGACACACTATGGACATAATTATGTACGCAGTAATTAAACCTGCAGCTTTTCCTGGCGTCCATGTCGCAAATAAGGTGATTTTTTTATGCCTAATAGCGTACGCCTTAAAAAGTATCTCGTGGATCAATGAGGGGGGGGGGGGGGGGGGGTATGGCACGTTGCCCGCCATTTTTGTGCCTACATATTTTGCCACCGCCAGTAACATCCTTGTTTTTGTTTTTTTCGCCATTTGTACCACAATAAGCACCCTCGAAATAGAAATTTTTTTGACGATCCTTTGGGTGTTTACTTGAATAATCGCTTCATTTCGGTGTTACTGCTTTAGCCAATTATGACACTTGTACTAAATTGTACACATCCTTGAAAAAATGAACCGCTTCTATTTTTTGCGCTGAAAAACTAACAAATTGTCTTTCTTAAAGCCTGAATATACGATTTAGACGGAGAAATATTTCTTTCCGGTGGAAATAAAAAATCAATTGTAATACGGTTAATTCCTTATCGCAGCTTATTGCTCATGCGCCAAATTAAAATTTCTTGAAAAATGAGGTGATTTGGCGCAGCCAATATTCATATAATGACATTTTTATTTGTTTGGCAGCTTGCGGGTCTGGCAGCTGTCGTGGCAGTGACGTCAATGGCACCATGAGTGTGCATCTGACGCTATCTTTAAGTCGTCATATCTTTTTGGGTATCGCATTCTATGCGACTCCGTGTAGCTCCATGTTGCCCCATGTTCTCTCGTGTCGGTATTGCGCTTACGCGCTCATGGCGGCACTCAATGACGTAAAAACAATAAAGCTAAAAATAATCGGCGGGTTCAGTGTAGTTGACCGATTAAAGTTACGCCTCTTGTGACCTGAAGGCGTAAGTTTTCGCCGCGGCCACTATTTAGCTTTGTCGGGGGAATGTTGGATTGCGGAGTTTAACTTCCCGAAGCGACACACGGGCTATGAGAGGCGCTGTAGTGGAAGTCTCCGGATTAATTTAGACTACCTCGGGTTATTTAACGTGCGTTGATATCGCACATTACACGGGGGTTTTCGTATTTGGCTTCCATCGAAATACGGAGAACGCTGTTGGGATCAAAACTATGACCCTTGAGATCAGCAGCCAAACGAGCTAGAGCGATTGAACCGCCACGCTGGTTTAAAAAGGAAAGATTGTTTCCTGGACCCAAGCAAACTTAAAGTTTATAGATGGAATTCACCCCGAAAAAATGTTCAACCGAAAATTTGCGCTCTACATCTGTGACATTCAAGAAACATTATTACTGTCCCTTGAGTCCCTCCGTTTGCATGTCTCAACCTTTTAATTTCAACTACAATTTTGTTAGCTTGGCTTCCTCCTCTTATGTACCCCAGTCTTTCCTCCCTCGACGTTAGCTGTATACCGGCTGTTCATTTTGCTGAACAGTTCAGCCTTATTATTAGCTACTGGCACATGAATTCCAACCAGTTCCGATTATGCTTGTATTTTTCTCGTCGTACAAAACTGCTACCACCACATATCAAAGCGAATATGCTTGCGTAGTGACTGCATAGTGTGTCCCAGCTAAAAGTAACAAATATTTTTAAAATATTGTTTCCTTGGCGAGTGAAGCAAATTCATTACGGTCGAGAATAGCATGGCCTGGTAAGCAGTTTTTTTTTCCTTATGAAAACGTATTTATACGTAAAAACTGATTAACCGATACGCTAAATATTGGTTGTAGCAATAAAGCTGACTGCTAGAAACTCATTTAATGCAACAAAAACCTGATTAGCCTACTTTTTAGGCATTGGTGTTGAATTCGACGTGGTGATTCATGTTTACTAATGTCGTACGCATCGTACTATAACAAGAACATGCTCCGAAATATTTTAGCGTTTCAACTGCTTTAAAGCCACTAAAAATACTTAATAGTTGGCACCTTAAGACAAAGATTTGACTAGCTGTTTTTCAAGATGATATTAAAGTTCTAAATTGAGAATCATCCTGCAGCCGAGGTTTCAATGATTATATAATTAGTATTTGCGGATAACATTGTAGAAGGAGAAAAATTATCGCAGACTAGGCCACGCGAGTGTCAAAATCACTCTTTTTGACTAAGCTAGCACCCTCTCTATATTTTTTTTACAACAATGGTTGCATTTAGTTGGGGCTTCCTGGTATACCTGCATCACCGCAGACTTATTCCCTTCTCCAAGCCGCCGCGGTGGCTCAGTGGTTATGGCGCTAAGGCTGCTGACCTCAAAGGCGCGGGTTCGATCCCGGCCGCGGTGGTCTAATTTCGACGGAGGTGAAATTCTAGAGGCCCGTGTACTGTGCGATGTCAGTGCACGTTAAAGAGCACCAGGTGGTCGAAATTTCCGGAGCACTTCACTACGGCGTCTCTCATAGCCTGAGTCGCTTTGGGACGTTAAACCCCACAAACCAAACCATAAACCAAACTATTCCCTCCTCCATAGTCTGATGTATAAGCTTGGATTCACTCCAATTACTTAAAACTGTGACATCGTACCTTAAAAGCCGTCGCGGTGGCTGTGTGGTTATGGCGCTCGGCTGCTGACCCGAAAGACGCGGGTTCGATCCCGGCCGCGGCGGTCGAATTTCGACGGAGGTGAAATTCTAGAGGCCCGTGTACTGTGCGATGTCAGTGCACATTAAAGAACCCCAGGTGGTCGAAATTTCCGGATCCCTTCACTACGGCGTCTCTGCTAGACTGAGTCTCTTTGGGACGTTAAACCCCCATACACCATAAACCAAACATCGTACCTTAAATCTAATAATTCGCCACAGACTCTCCCGCGCCCTACTTAACAGGAAAATGCCATCACGAAAGAAACTAAGGCAGCAGATCGTTGCGGATGATACGCAAACGACGTTTCTTTAAGCAGCGAGTTTTTAACGCCAGCTCAGAGCAGTGCCCCTACAGGAGATAACACTTATCAATTGAGATTACCTGGAAGAACGTGATGGTAATTCCCTCTTTGTTGTTTGCCCATGCGCAGGAGCAACACATGTCTCTATGTGTCTCTTACTTGTTGCTATTCCGATGCGACATCAATTAATTAGACAGACAGGGCTTCCGTCAGTCAGTTCGACAACTGTTTTGACGTTTACCGCTGACAGCGCTGTCTGTTGTAATGTTATACATGATTAGGACGAAAGGCCACTGCTGCTTCGTAGCCATTCCCACGTGACCAGGTGAGTAATGAGATCTACCGTCTCTCTGCTGCAGATGCGCATAACCAAAGAGGACCAGGACTGGATGCGGGATAAGCACCACTTCGTGAACGACACATTCAGGGCGGAGTTGTACCAAGGAATATTGCGCGTGTACGACACAAGCCTTGACTGGGCGCGGATCGTAGCACGGATCGTTATCGGCGAAACCGCTGGTGAGTGGACTCGTTGTGAGCGATTTAGAAGCAACGCGACAATTTTCTTTCACTGGGCAGTCTTTTTCTGAAGAGAACGGAAAAATAACTGACCTCTCACTTCGAAATTGCTGGATTACATAGACTGTCATTAGACCTCAGTCAAATATAATGTCTGTGAACAAATCCTTAGGGTGTATTTGGAAAACATTGACTTATATGACCTTAGTTTTCGTAGACATTGGTGTATAGTCTTCTGTCTGGTAGTTCCTAGCTTGATTTTTTTCTACGAAGAGTCTGCAGACTTCGAATAGACAAAACGGAAATAACTAAAGGGAGTCAAACATAACGAAAACTTCATGATGGGCAACGTGTAAGAAAGAGGAGTGGTGTGATAATATGTGACGACGCTTGTATACCACGTGTACAGTATTCAGTTGGAAATTATAAACTCGCACTTGTTATTTTAAGTGGATGAAAATGCATAAAAATGTGGAGCACTCCCATGTTATTTTAAGCCTTACTGAAAATGGTCACAGGTGACCGTCTCCTGAACTTCTGCAGTAGAACTCGGATCTCAGTGACTGCGGTGAAACGACTCGGTTGATATTCCAGATGAAGCTCAGGGAGCACAGTGACGGCTCTCGGAAGGATTTGAATCCACTTGCTTTGAGTTTGCAAGTAAAAGCAAATGGAATGGGCTGACTCTCCCGGCCTTCTTAGCTTTTACTTTGGAAGGCAGTCGAAATGTATGGTCATTTTGGTGCCTATTCTTGTATAAAGTTCGTGTTGAAACATTATAGCAGACATTCTCAGCCAGTGAAGAACCTAGCACAGCAAATATAGTAAACCACTTAATTACAGGACTTATTCTTTTTATATTACAATGATTGAGAAAAACAATCGGCAGAATTATGTTAGCAGTTATGATGCTAGAAGCTTCGAAGCTCCACTGCTAGGATATTAAGTCCATATGATAATTTGTGAATTAGCCTTGCCACTGTTTTAGGTTTTATGTGTGTGTTGCTTCTTTGGGTGGCACAAAGTTAAGTGGGCGGGGAGAATGTGGCCTCAGCTGGTCAGAACCGGTTTATTTGGAGAGAAATTAGAGAGGTCTTTTTCTGCAGTAGGTGCAATAATTCGGATGATGGTGTCTCATTGATTGGTTTGCTTTCTAGATCGCTCAGTGGCACCAGTTTTTTTATGACTATTGCTTGTACCACATTTACTTCGGCAATACGCCTTTATTTTCAAATCACGTTTTCGAAGGAACACAAAGATATGTGCTTTCAGATATTTCTTCTTGCCTTTACGTTTGTCCTCACAACAGTTTGTCATATTAAGTGTTTTCAGGTGTGCCAAAATTGCTAACATTCTAACATTTTGTTTATTTTCCATGCTTTTGTCGTATTTCACGTGAAAATGTTTTCGCAGTTATGGGTATGTGAAAAACTGTAACTCCTTTCTTGGCGTGCGTCGACAGTATGATTAAATAAAAAAAATAAATATAAGTGCCCCGTTTACGCAATGCCCTTATTTGTGCCATATTCCGAACCATAAACAGAGGCACTGTAAAAATTTTAAATTGCGTGAAATCTGCATGAAAAAAAAGCAAGTAATCTCGAGCTGTGATCGTCTTACTTCCCTGCAGTGCTGGATTTGATGGACGACCTTAAGGAGGAAAAGTTTCCGGAGACTATGACAACTGTGGAGGAACTCGGAAACTATACGCAAAAGATTATCTCCAAAGGTACGCTTGTTTCCCATTACGCCACGCTTCCTTTGAATATGAGCGTAAACTCTGAACATAAAGAAGTAAAATTGGAGTAAACTGCCCTCTAGCGCTCTCCCTTTCATAAAAGAATGTGCACTAGACGAGAACTTACTCTCTTTTTACTCCCACTTAGGTGTTTTCGTGTTTAGAGTGTACGGGGAGAGCTGACTAGAATGCCGTTTTCTCTACGTAGGAACCACAGTGTCGGAGTCTCTAAGTTAGCTGCATTAATCTCGACCTCATAACGAAATTTGACACGAAAGCAGTGTTAGATTTTACTACGAAATCAGTGATACTGTATTACCTTCTCCCCCTCTCACGCAGAAACATTTCACTAAATCTTTCTGGTGCCTGTTGAAGCCTACAGACCAAATCGAGGAGCATCCACCCTTCATCAGACAACTATGAGCTTCCCAAGCACCTTGGATCCACCACCCAACCTCACCCTGACCCACCTTCACTCTCTATAAACACCATCTACCAACCAACTCTGCTCCCCAGACGTGGCATATCCACCATCAACTCCACCATCCCCCACCAACATCCACAACGTCTCCTACCACTAGAAGACCACGCAGCAGACGAACGAGAAAGCGCTGCTCTCCACAAGCACCAGCCACCTCTTCAACCCACACAACCCACGTGTCTGAGGTGGCGCCCACCCAACAGCCGTCGCCATCCAGAAAAATTCAGTCACCTGTGTGAAGCCCAGTAAAATACAAGTAAACATCAGGCAGGCTTTCCTAAAGGCTACTCGAAAATAGAGCATACTCACAGAATCGATCAGGTGATAGAGAAATGGGCAACAAGAATGAACCTTGTATATAGCCTTCATAGACTTACGTGAAAGCATCTGACTCAGTCGAAATCTCAGCAGTCAGGCTGGCATTACAAAATCGTGGTGTAGAAGAGTCATATGTAAAAATGTTGTAACATATCTATAACGGCTGCACAACTACCATAAAGACTAATATTGCGACAATGAAGGTCAGGAAAGGAGACGTAATCAATCCAATGCTTTTCATCGCCTCTTTACAGCGTGTATTCAGAGACTTTGATTTGGAACAGTTGGGGAGAAGAGTAATTCGAATACCTTAGTAATCAGCGATTCACTGATTACATTGTCTTGCTAAGTCACTCAGGAGATCAATTGCAAATATATGAATAGCTCAGATAGAGAAAGCAGAACGGTGGATCTAAATATTAATATTAGTAAAACCGAACTGCTGTTCAACAGTTGCGGAAGGGAACAGAATTTTAAGATTGCTAGCAAAGTGCTGGAAGTGGTAAGGAAAGTGGTAGGTAAGCATATAACAGCTGCTTCTTACTGGTACTCACCTATGGGGCAGAAACGTGGAGGCTAACAAAAAGTGTTGAACTTAAACTTAGTACAACACATCGAGTTATGCAAAGGAAAATGATAGGTGTAACTAACGCTAAGATACAGCAATAGGGCAGAGTGGGCCAGGGAGAAAACGCTGGTTAATAACGTCTATAGACGCAATCAAGAAACAATGGGCTTGGACAGGGCGTATAGTGCGAAGGCAAGATAACACTTCTCTCAGATCCACGTAAACTTTCGCGATTTGCCGCTAAATAACAGTCTAAACACTTCATGTTTCAATACAACTACTACGGTGTGAATGTTTGGCAAGAGCGAAGGATGAAGCTACGCTTATTTTGTAATGAAAATAATTGTACAACAATGCGCCAGTTATCTAGTTTGCGAAGGGCCAATCTTCAACATACTGTGCGCCATGAAATTGCTTCCGAGCGAACGTTATCTGTTGTGCAGCTTTTGCCTGGACTGCTTCGTCGTTTACTGATCTGTGCAAACTCTTAACGTGCCAGAGATCTGTGGAGATGGACTGCAGAAGTTCTCGAAATGTACGCAGGACTCAAGATGAAGTAAATAGCATCGACACTCGTTTTAGCGCTAGCCAAGAGCGCGCCCGGCTAGCGATGGTGAATTCAATGGTTCGATTCCTCGCTCCGCTGCTCAGTTGTTTGTGCCGAGAAACTTCGTAATACGAGGAGCGTATCTGCTCCTGCAGAGGGCGCGCGCTTTGCCAGAGTGCAGCCATTGTGGAAAAAGTAGTGGAAAATGGGGCAAGAGTATAGTCCATCGAAAGGAGATCCCAGTGCTCCATCATTTCAAATAGCGTAACCAGTCAACGGTTTCTCAAGGAGGCTGCCTGTCCTGTCTGATTTTACTGCAGCGAAGACAACCAAATGCACCGCGTCTTAGACGTTCAGCAGGGAAGGCCAAGGAATTCAGACAGCCGACGCATTCGAGCTTTGTTGTAACTGGCTTGGTGACACCTGCTGAAACGTTCCTTCTTTCTTTCTTTCTTTCTTTCTTTCTTTCTTTCTTTCTTTCTTTCTTCCTTTCTTTCTTTTGTTCCTTTCTTTCTTTCGTTCCTTCTTTATTTCCTTCTTTCTTTCTTCCTTTCTTTCTTCCTTTATTCCTTTCTTTCTTTTCTTTCTTTCTTACTTTCCTCCTTTCTTCCTTTCTTATTTCTCTTTCTTTCCTTCTTTCTTTCGTTCCTTCTTTATTTTCTTCTTTCTTTCTTCCTTTCTTTCTTCCTTCTTTCTTTCCTTCTTTTTCTTTCTCTTTCCTTCGTTCCTTTTCTTCTTTCTTTCCTTTCTTTCTTCTTTCGTCTTTCTTTCTCTCTTTTTCTTTCTTTCTCTTTATTTCTTTCTTCCTTTCTTTCCTGCTTTTTTTTATTGATTTCCATTACAAATAAGGGTGTAGGCCGAGAGAAAAGCAGATAGTGCGCAGCTTGAGAGGCCCTCGACACCCTTTACATGTTGCAGCTCGGAAAAGCATGGCATAATATGTATACTGTGACACTTTTACAAACAGGTTCCACGTCTAGGTAATGATAAGTTGAATTAGTAAACAATGACCATGAGATGTGCACTTGTTGCCTCTTCAAGAAGAAAATAATACAAACATGTAGAAGAAACAATGCAGGGGAAATATATTACAGCTTATACAGTCATACTTAAGTACAGGAACGATAATGAGGGTGGTCAAACGGGCTAGTTGGTAGCTCATATTTGGAAAAACAGCGCACATTTAGACACGGACAGAGGCAGATAAAATGACACAGCGCTGTCGGTATATCTGCCTCTGTCCGTGTATAAAGGTGCGCTGTTTTTCCAAGGAACGATGGAAAGCCTCAGATTCTTAAGGGTTCATGTTTCTTGGTAGCTTTCCGCGAAGAGCCGTTCCCATCTAAATGAGAGTATTCGCCGGTGATGCTTGCACTATCGCATTGCTTAACAAGGGTCTCCTCATATACCGCTCTCCTCTTCCAGATCAGTGGGTGTGGGCGATCCAGCACTTCACGAGGCGGGCGTTCACAGCTCAGGACAACGTGATGCTATTCGACAAGGCTCCGGCTCTCGTCGGGCTGATGATGAACAGCGCCCGCCTGGCGCGCTACGACGCCCGGGTGCTGTTGGCCTGGGGCCTGTTCCGCCGGCTCCTTCCACTAGCCCACGGCGAGTGGATGAGGAAGCACGTTGCGGCCGATCAGCGTGTCGGCTTGAGCATGGAAGACCACTGCTTCGAGACCATCTCCGGCATAATGTCGATGGCTGTAACGCACCGCTACATGAAGACCTGTGCGTATTCTTCACTTGTTCCAGTGGTAAAACCCGCCGCGGTGGTTCAGTGGTTAGCGCGCTCGGCTACTGATCCGGAGTTCCCGGTTTCGAAACCGACTGCGGCGGCTGCGTTTTTATGGAGGGAAAACGCTAAGGCGCCCGTGCGCTGTGCGATGGCAGTGCGTTAAAGATCCCCAGGTGGTCGAAATTATTCCGGAGCCCTCCACTACGGCACCTCTTTCTCCCTTTCTTCTTTCACTCTCTCCTTTATCCCTTCCCTTACGGCGCGGTTCAGGTGTCCAACGATATATCAGACAGATTCTGCGCCATTTCCTTTCCCCAAAAACTAATTATTATTATTCCAGTGGTAACATTGTAGGCTTAAAAGGCAGCTATAGGTAACCTTGTGTAAATGTACTGAACGCGTGCAAAATGGAAACGTTGGTGAAATGTAGCTGGTGAATAAATGCAAATTCATTGATTCTGCATCGATAACCTAATAAACGACCATCGACACTCGTGTCAGGGATTAATTGCTGCTTATAGGCATATATGCCAGCGCATGAACGCGAAATTATTACCATTGAACCAAAAGCGGCTTCATAAATATACAGGGTGTGATTCAGCTAACTTGCGACAAGACGAACAAACTCATTCGCGCTATAGTTTTAGAATCAGAGCAGCATGACGTTCAAAGCGTAATGCTAGAGCAGGTCCCGATATATAATGCGACGTGTCTAGCTGGGTAATTAGTCACTGTTGTTTAGTAAGCGGTCTACTTATTACATTCTGTGAGCATTTTAAAAAAAAAAGCTACAGTCCGGGATAAGCAGTTTCTTATCATGTCTCGTCCATATATGCTCTTCATCTAAATTTACGGAGGTTTTATTGCAGTGCGCAACACTAAAAAAGAAAAAAATCATGTAGTGATAGATACGAATCAATTGCCATAGCATGCTCTTTCAAAAAGTTATTAAACAAGTATTGACGCCTAATTTTAGTAGCATGTTTTCTTATTTTTGCAGTGATGTGGAAGACATTACTAACCATGTTTCACCACGTGGTATTTGGCGAAGAGCGCTAATTTTTAATCGAGAATTTATCTCATGCTGTTTCGGTTCTCATGTTTTTTTCAATGAATAGCAATCAAATAGTTGAAAAGCTTATCAGGGAGCACGCAAAAAATGGGGCACTTAGGTTTTAGAAAGAAACCTTGAAGACCTTAGCGTCGAAGCACTTTCATTAACACTTCACTGATATCAGTATTTGCTCTAAGAGCTCTCTATATCAGCTGCCATGCAAAACTAACAGCACGTCAGCACATTTTCTGTTGCAGTTAATAACATCCTGTAATAGATAGAGGAGCACACTTCCATGGATTTTGTGCTCATGATCTCGTCTATGCTAATTTCTTCGTTGTAGACATGGTCCTCAGGGAGACCCCGTAAAATTTGTCTAGGGAAGTCACACCTGGGCGCCCTGCCGGCCAAGCCAGAGGTCTGAGAGGCCCAGTCAATTTTTGTATAAAAGTTTTACAAAGCCGCTTTTGAATCTTTTTTGGCGGCACCAATAAATGATTACATAGTTAGCGGGGACAACGTGGGTACAGCTGACACAGGACAGGGCCAGCTGGAGGGATACAGGAGAGGCCTTTGTCGTGCCGTGATTATAGTTAGGCTGATGATAATGACTGTGCTAAAAAATGAATCAATCGAAATCCACATTCATGGGAGTGATGCGGTGTGATTTTTTTCGCCTCGGGCTAAAGATGTTTATAGGAATATTTGACAAGTTATACGTAAAGCGGTTTCTTATTAAATTTTGGTACTTAGCTGAACGCATTGTTAAAAAATTGTGACCGGCTTAATGGCGCTCTGAGGAAAACAGCGCTTATTCGACACGCACAGCAACCATGAAGCCTTTTTGAATTATTGGCAAAGCTTAGCTGTAACACCCCTGAACTGAATGGGTGTACATGCATCATGCGTTCTGCGCCACATACCTAAAGTAGCTTTGCGCTAACCATTTCCTTATTGCACCATGGCGCATATTCCACGGCTGTTCTCCAACGGATGTGCCTTCAAGTCGTCCCACCGCGTGTGGTTAACTCAGCCCGTCACGTCGTCAACGACCTAAAGGAGACTCTGGCGGAGAAGCTCAACAACACGCCCTGGATACAGAACCCTGTGCGGGACATGGTATTGAAGAGGGTCACGGACCTGTGGATTGACATGGCCTACCCGGATGACTATGCCAACGACGCCCTTGTGGAAGGCTTCTATGGTGAGCACCGATAGATTGGCTGACTGACTGACCTTCTCATTGCTTGTACCCATTCACTGCTGGTGCATTGAGTTGTCCTTTCAATCGATGAAGTGATCCCTGGTTTCAGTGGCGTATTGAGCATTGACATCTCGAATGGCAGTGGCCGTCTTCACTTACCAAAATGGTCTATCGATAGTCTATAGACTACTTATGGACTCTGTTGTCTTCCTATAGGTATTTCATTTTGTCTATTCATAGTCTGCAGACTCTCTATAGACAAAAGTGTGCTAAAAGTGTGTGTCCATAAATCTCTAGATTGTCTATAGACTGTCTGTAGGATTTGTATTGCCTATAGACTGTCCTCCAGGGTTTGTGTATAGATAGTGTATAGACTTTATAGACAGAAGTCTGTGGACAGTCTATATACTGTCTAAAGAAATTTTTGTAATGGTTAGGAACTCTCCGGTGAGATAACTAAACACGAGGGCAAGAAAAACTGAAGCGAGAGATACAGCACAACGCAGGGCTTGTGTAAAAGCTGAAGAATTTCTTAGGAACGGCGGGCATATATACAGCGTAGGTAGGATAAGTAAATTCTAAAAACGCGCAGTTTTTTTTCTTCTTTTTGAATAGTCGTCCGGTTGATGCAAGAAGTGCGTTTTTCCGAGTGTGCGCAGCCCACATACAACGGCATTGCATTTTTATCACAAAGATGTAGGCATGACAACACATGTGAAATTTTTGTTTAAATATTTCATGTACTTTCTTTGGAGCGAACGAATTCTATTATCTGCTGCCTTATAACAACGATTGGTATTTACAAGCCCGTCAACAACTTTTCCTAAACTTTTAAAAAAATTTGCAGCTGACAATCGTGGAACACCACCCCTACTTGCGGTCTGTTATCAGTGCGAATATATGGGTATATTTATTTCTTTTATTTTATTGGTACTGTCAGGATAAACAATTACTGTGGGGAACGGGGATTAGTACAGAAATTCTTAAAACCCAAAAATAAAGAGCACGTAGTACAGCAGGAGACAAACACGTGAAGAATGTGGTTTTAATTATACTTATATACTTGGAAACAATCAATACAATGCACCATAAATTGTTCTTTTACAAGGTAATATTGAACACAATTGAGACAAAGGGTTGGAATCAGGATAATTGTCTAATTGTTGTCTCTAAAGTGGGAAGATGGATTGAGCTTAATGACTGAGTGCTTTATTTCAGGGAATTTGAGGAGCAGAAAGGCAGACGGACATCCCCTGATAGTAAAAAAAAAAACAGCCCATTTTGCGTTTACCGTAATGCCTCGGCGGCGGAGAAAGTTACGCCAGTAGCACTGTTTAGGGTTACGGTGACTTTAGTCTCTTGATAATCTCCACTACGGAATTAGAAATCGACCAGAATAAGATTGGCACAAGCAAAACTGCTCATTCATCCACAAAAATTATAAAAAATGGGGACCAACAACACTAAATCAATAATGGGATGCATCACAAATTGATATTGAACAACTATAAACGTACATATTACCGTACTGTTCTATAAAGATCGTATAATGCCACTATTACAACCTGTGCTGATGTAACGTGCCGTGTTTGTTTTTCTATTACCAATATTTTCTGACGATGCGTTTTCATTTTTCCCTGCATATTTTGCGTGTAAATGAATCGTTCGTCACTGCTGATGGCTGACTGGAGCTCACTCAAGCTGCAACAAAGCGGCTTTTTCTTAAGCCAACATTCTTCGTAGTGTTTTTCTTCGAAAATAAATTGACTGATTAGTTGATTGATTGATTGATTGATTGATTGATTGGTTGGTTGGTTGGTGTTGATTGATTGTGTTGGTTGGTTGGTTTGGTTGGTTAGGTTGGTTGGTTGGTTTATTGATTGGTTGATTGATTGATCGTTTGATTGATTGATTGATTGATTGATTGATTGATTGATTGATTGATTGGTTGGTTGGTTGATTGATTGATTGATTGGTTGGTTGGTTGGTTGATTGTTTGATTGACTGGTGTATTGATTGATTGATTTGTGTATTGATTGATTGATTGATTGATTGATTGATGTGATGGTTGATTGATTGATTGATTTTCATATTTTAGGCAATGAGAACTAAAGTTTAATTCCTTTGTTCCTTCCTTGCCTGTCCGTTCAGCTCGCTTTCCGGATGTCGGCGCGTATTTCATCCCATCGTACATCGCCTCGCTCCGGGAACTGACGATTCGCACCTTCAGGGGGCACGTGGAGGCGCGCTTCAAGGCGGCCGAAGCGAACGCCTGGTACAACATGGAGGAGAACTCCGTCAGAGTGTGCGCCGGTGTTCTGCAGCCTCCAGTGTACATCCTGGATGCACCGGCTGCCCTCAACTACGGGGGTCTGGGACAGGTAGGCCATCGTTTGCCAGTTGCAGCCGATGTGATGAGTGGTGGATTCTGCTGGCAAATGTTTTGGGTCCAGAGTTCTTAGTTCATACCAGTTCGGAAAACCCGCTTCAAAAAGTGACTACACCCAGCATCCACCTCGCGGGAGCTCATGAATGGTGGTGCCACCGGGAATCGGCAAATGAAAGCTTTTGCCTTACGTCGCCATTGTCTTCTGAAAAGCGTCTATTTTTTCCTTATTTTACCTCTTAATTCATCTCTTCGCGTCTATGAATTTTCTTCATTGTTTCACTGATTCTGTTGCAAGGCGTTTGTGTGTTTATCGACAATCTCGAAGTACGTCGTTTCAACACAGTTTACATTACTGGCCGCGAGGTGCGCGGCAATCCGTAAATACACGAATTTTGGCCGCCTCGGACCGCCGTTTTTTGATGCTCGTATCGTAGGGGAAGTTTCGCAACGGGTGACATCTATAGGAGCTCTGTTTCAAACGATAAGGCGGCTAGAGCCATCTTCCCTGCGATTTGCCGGCACAGCATGCGTTGCAGCGCCATCAGCGCTCGGCTGCAGCCGCATCAAGCATGTCGCATCAGCGAACTCAGAATCACATTGGCGTTTTGGCGTAGTTTATTAGCGTAGAGTTTTGGGCCCAGAGAACACTACCTCTAGTTCTGGTTGCTGCAATTTTAACGCGACAGCGTCTTTATCGACTCTGTTATTAACAGGCTTACATTTTCTGCATTGTGCGTCAAGAAACCCAGCTTGCTTTCTAGACACGTAATTACAATGTTCCCGGAGGCGGTCGTTTAGACGTCTACCACTTTAGCCAACGTAGCTACTATTATAGACTTTCTATACTATACGCTATACTACACTACATTTGTGTACTATACATGGTATATACTCTAATATTCTACATTGCTATATACTTGCTATAGAAATATAAACTATTCGCAATAAAGTATACAGACTTTCTTTAGATAAATCCTATACAATGCAAATCCTAAAGGCAGTTAGTCAATCTACAGTTTACACGTTTAGTGGACTTCTGTCTATAGACTATGAATAGACAAAACGTAATATCTATGTGAAGTGAATACACTCTCTAAGAAGTCTACAGAAAGTCTATAGAACATTTTAAAAAGGCAGACATGTACGAGCTCTTTTCCATTTCTGTCTACATATGTCTATGTCGAATTTTGGCGGTTCCAAAATGGCGCACAATACTGCCTTCCAACCGCGTTCTCAGGTCGTTGGCCATGAAATGATGCACGCTTACGACGTTCGGAATATGGCACGTGACGAGTTGATGAAGCCGATCAACTTCTCGGAGACGCAGACCATGAAATCGTACGAGGAGAAGGTGCTCTGCCTTCGCAATTCATACATAAAGGTAAGTGATCACGCCATAAGTTCAACAAGGGATCCTCATGCAACCTGGGTTCTGTGTGCTTTGTCAGCGTTCTCAGGTTAGCGTTCCATACTAGGCACAAGTCAGACATTACGTCCACTAGAATCCAAATAAGCGCAATCTTTGCATTGCGCAGGCCACGCTACGTTAGGGTAATTTTACAAAAGTACTTGGCCGACCTCGTCCCCGCTTCATGATGACTGACTGAGCGTCACCCCTTCAATACCTTAGCCATCGCCCTTTGCTTGGTCATGGATATGACGACGAGGCCGGGGCCGCGTTCCGGGATTTAATAATCGTTTTTTGGGGAAAGGAAATGGCGCAGTATCTGTCTCATATATCGTTGGACACCTGAACCGCGCCGTAAGGGAAGGGATAAAGAAGGGAGTGAAAGAACAAAGGAAGAAAGAGGTGCCGTAGTGGAGGGCTCCGGAATAATTTCGACCACCTGGGGATCTTTAACGTGCACTGACATCGCACAGGACGCGGGCGCCTTAGCGTTTTGCCTCCATAAAAACGCAGCCGCCGCGGTCGGGTTCGAACCCGGGAACTCCGGATCAGTAGCCAAGCGCCCTAACCACTGAGCCACCGCGACGGGTGCGTTCCCGGATTTCTTTCTACGGCCTCAGCCGCGCACAGGGACGAATTTCTGAACTACGTTTTGGGTAAAGGAAGACTGACGAGCGTCACAGATCTCGGGTGGAACGCCAGACGTACGGCGGCCAAGTATAATGTTGGCGAATAAGCCTTCGGGTCATATCCAATGCAGACTGAGCGCGACCAGTGAACACATGCGAGCGCGCGTTCTTCGCATCCTGCATGGGGCTAATAAAAGGTGCCGTCGGTTGGACCCTTACAAGAGTGAAAACTCTGGAAGCATGTGTTGGGCGTTCACTGTTTCCCCCGTGTCCAGTTCTGCTTTTTACCGGGACTTGCATATCAACGAGCACAGACCCACAGAGACTCCGCCTCCAGAAACCGTTGACAGTAACAACTAGGCCTTCGCCGACATTAAGATCCGCGACGCTTACACTGGTAGCGAATATGGCAGGTGGAGATACCCAGCGCCCATTTCTTGAAAAGGTACAGTCACAAGTAAAAAAGATCAGCACAGTGACGTCACCGGATTGGTTAAAATCCCACCGCGTGCTTGGCGCGGCGCCGTGCTTTGCGAACACACCTGGCACTTTTGTTATCGGCGTGTTCGTAACCGAAGCACTGAGCGTTACTATCTACCGCTCCTGTGGCACGTCACTAGTGTTAATCTTTTTACTCGCGACTGTACCATAAAGGGCATCTCCGGCGTTGTTTCTACCTCCGCTGATTTTGCTGAAACTCTCACGACACGTTCTGCGCAGTTTTTCTGTTCCTTTGTACTGAGTTTCGCAGCGAGGCCCTGTTTCGTTGCGGCGCAAACTAATTAAAACTAGTTAAAATTTTTCATTTCGTGCTCTCAGTTAGGGATATTTCTACGGGCAGCGTTGCGCGTGTGACGTTATTAGACGCACGGTCGTCGACGTTCGTCCTATGTTTGCTGTAGGAAAACATTTCGAGCCGGCTTTTGAACATTTCATGGAAATAATGACCCAAGTTCTCACTTACAGTCGCCACTTTAGCCAATCGAAACGCACACGATAGGTGCTGTAACAATATCCGTGGCATAATAGGACGGTCTGTCGTCATGTCATCGTTTGGTCGAAACCGGTCTCGGTTTCCTCGGTTTCGATCTTTTTTTCACTTGGTATTTTGAAAAACGATTTTCTGTAAGGAAGCGAGGGGACTGTAAGGAATGTGATGTCACTATCAACTCAAAACGTTGAAAAAAACCCGTAGTTGGCGGCTTTCAAGGGCAACTCAAGAGAGCAGGAAGCTCTACTTTGTGCCGCGCGTTATGTGGCAGAGATGATGTGTTTTACGATAGCGTACTTACAATAACCACTACTGCTGCGTTCTTGCTCAATAAGACAGCAGTTGCGCATTTCTGCGGCGTGTAGTTCATCAGGTGTAATATTCTAACTACAAAATTACAGTAGCAACAAGCAGAGAGCACTCCGATTTCAATTCCCTTTTAAGGCTACCAGATCTACATGCTTCCTGTTCGAATTTCCGCTTGCAGCAAGAAGGTGCCTCACGTGCCAGAACGCTGGACCACAAGCTTGACTCGGAAGGGCTCGTCGACTACGTGGGCCTGTTGCTGGCCCACGCCGCATTCCAGAAGCTACCCGCCAAAGACCGCGATGAGGCGCTGCCGGGCGTCGGGCTCAGCGCCCAGCAACTTTTCTACGTTGCGCACTGCCGAAAATGGTGTGCGCCACCCCAGTCGCGCTATTTTCGACTGCGTGCAGACCTGTACTGGCCAAGGCGCTCTCGCTGTGTCGTTCCCTTACAAAATATGCCCGAATTTGCAGAAACGTTCGACTGCAAGCCAGGTGACGTCATGATCGCTGAGGAAAGGTGCCCCTTCTGGTAGGGTACTGGCGAGGAAATAAAAAGGTGGTTGAGCGTTGTGGTATGCTTGGTCTAAGACTGCCAGCAAACTGTACAGTAAAGTCTCTAACTAATTTTTAGGGCAGTCAAGGGCCATAAAAGGTCTACACTTGCCCGGCTGCTATGCAAGACACTGATCGGTTGAGCACACTGTCATACCCTCGGTTTTTAATAATTTTTTAGAGCAAAAGCAGAATTTCGCCTGGCATGGCGCATATGACCTTGAAGCGCGACCAAGGTCAAACCAAGCACACACCCCCAAGGCTAACAATGTATGACTTGCTGCGCATAGCTTTGATATGCCTGTATGGTATGGTCATAGCTAATGACCAGCAACCACGTGACCGATGAACAGTAGCCACTTGACCTCTGACCTTTGACCTTGGCCTTTAGAGCTAAGATTCGCATCGCCTGATGTGACATGCGATGGCGTAACAATGACGTCACACCATTCTTCGCTCTAAATACCGCCGGCTTTGCTTTCACTCGTCTATTAGGTTCAGCCACGGTCTGAACCTCAGCCAATTTTTTTTCCTTTTTGGAATTCGTGGTCGGAACGAAACTGCTGTCCAGGTAAGTGGTCTGCAGCACCACAAAGCTGCGTTGTAGTGAAAACCTCTTTGCGGCTGAGTGT
This sequence comes from Amblyomma americanum, assembly GCA_030143305.2. Classification (NCBI taxonomy): domain Eukaryota; kingdom Metazoa; phylum Arthropoda; class Arachnida; order Ixodida; family Ixodidae; genus Amblyomma; species Amblyomma americanum. The sequence goes on from JARKHS020030092.1 coordinate 74,504, forward strand.
GTCTCAATTCCTATAGAAGCCCGCAGAATGAGAGCAATGGGAATACTTTGAAAGTAATTCATGAATGAGGAAGTCAGCAACTATTCCGACGCTTTGATCTCGCATAATTTGAGTTGGGAGTGCACAAATTCGCCAAAAATTAGTAACTGACTGATTTTTGTTTTTACAGAACAGTACTGCAACTTCCGGTACCGACCGATGGCGCTATATACTTTTTAAAGCCCGATTGCGGCTAAAAGGCACCTCAGAATAAGGAATTCAACCTAACTGTAAAATTGTCGGTCGAATATTACACCTGATAAAAGGCTTCATTGGCATCGATTTTTGGTGTGAAGTGACAAGTCCACTACACGATGTCGCGACGGTATCTTTGTTGTCAAACGCCAGGTCTATGCTCGTACTCCTGTTTGTAGACGTGGCACGCACCGGCGCTGCCAACTTCACACCAGCTCGCTGATGCAGCATCTCAGGAAATTTGTTGTGACTTTGATGTTTTGATTAAAGCCCCGACAACAAGCAGCGCCTATTTCTGGATCCATGGCTGCAGCTTCCTAACTACGAGGTCCACAGCAACCGCCTCAGATGTTGCGGGTGTAATGTATAGACGCACTATTATGGCATCCCCAAATCGCACTGCACACACCTCTCCCTAGTCGTACACTTGTTGGAAGAGAGAAGATGTCGGTAGCTTCGATGCCTTGCTTTATGTAAATGGCAGCGCCGGCCGCACTGTTATCGGGGCGCTTGGCCGCGCTCACCAGACCGTCCGTGACGTCAGTGTTCCCGATGACTATGGCGGGTTGTGCGAGGCCGAGCAGAATCTTGTACTCCAGGTTGGCCATAGGGTGTCCACCCTGGATGGTGGACACCCTACCCCGACCGATTTTTCGCTCGCATTGCCGCCGACGACGATGCCGGATTTTCTGCAGGACAGTAACCTTAAAGCTGCTGCGTAAAAGAGTCTCCGGCATGTACTACTGGGGACAAAAGTTTCCGGGACGCAAGTTATAGGAAAAACGTTTATTGTAGCTCCACCTCCCTATCTGCAGTTGCCTGATATTGTATGAAGGCATTAAAAACCTAAAGGCTCCGTCCTCTCTTCACAATATCAGGCGACTACAGATAGGGAGGTGGAGCTACAATAAATTATTTTCCTAGAACTCTCGCGTCCCGAAAATTTAAGCCCAGCAGTACATCACGCGGCTGAGGATGTCTCCAGCGGACGTCCCCAAATGCTGCCCACATCGGTCCCTTGTAGGGTACTTTAGGGCAGAGTCAATGTCAATGTGGGCTCTATGCTGAAAACAAGCAAGTGCTTACGTGTGAGAACGCGCAAGCCCTGCCGCTCACTTTGTGAACGCAGTCAGGCTGGCGATGATGGATGATGGTGATAATGAATATACACCGATGTGACCATGTGCACTGATCCTGAACGGGACATAGCATCGACCGCTGCGGTGAGCGCGCCATCCGAACGAGCCATAACAACGGTAATCTGCACATCTGACCCCGGCAAGGCGAGATGAGCCTCCATGGCCTCAGCCGCATTCAGGACATCACCACAATATACACTGACTCACAGACCGCCTACAGCTTCCCGATTCGCGGAATAGCACCAGGAGAGGGACTGACCATCCTTTAAATAATTCTCACCCCTTCTCATCAAATTTCTGTCGTCTGGCGACCAGGGAATCGCATTATCGGCGAGAACGATGCCATAAATTGAGCGCCCCATAGTGCATCGACCGGGCACTGGTGGAATCTTCGCCGTACCCCACTGGCGCTTAAGGTGAGAAGGCTACCGGATACAGCGACTATTAAATATTATAGAGAAGCCAGGACGGAGTACGCCCTGCCTCGCAAACGGTTGACACCTGGAAAGAGCTCAATCGAGGGACGAATCTAAACGAGCTCCTACACTTCGTCCAGACTCGTCATCATTTTTTCCTCCCACGTCCTCAGCAAAATGAAGCCACTTCCGCGATCCGTAAGCCGATCTGTATCAGTGCGTATGGGCACGACCAGCACCAACAGCAGTCCCCCTCATTCCCTCCCCTATCGGATTCACTTGGGAGGGAGGATTCACTGCGGGCCGCGAACACCAGAGCCTGATCGAACTGGCTTTTTTGGTATTGGTCCGAGGCTGCCTTCTGAGGGCTGCTGGACTAAGAGGCCCTCCTGCAGAGGCCATCTTCGTCGGTTGCTTTTCTTAAACAAAAGTAATTGTCTCTCTCCGTGTTTTTCGCCATAGAAATGGAAGAAGACGCTCACGGGATCAAAGATCATCTGCTGCTGAGAATTGACACGATAAGCCTCACCAAGACGCCTTCTCGTGGATATAAGAAACGCTAGGAGGAGAGAGCAAATCCTTCACTTTAAATATAAGCATGCGGAATGCCCCTTCAGATGGTATGACTGTTTGAATACGGGCCAACTGTTGTGGTAGGCGTTCAAGCGTTGCATGTTGCTCAGTGTACCGAAGAACATTGTTTAAATGCGACAGCATTAGAACCCCCATGACTGGAAAAACAGTCCGGAATCCGATGTTCTCTGAAGCGTCCGAGGACTACCGGCCAGCTGCTATGGTTGACAGGTGGCCACTCCTTATTTAGGGGAGAGGAAGCCTTCCTAGGAGAAGAACCCAGAGGGTGGCTACCGTGGAGAGAGGAGGTTCTGACGCGGGCGGAGGAATGTGCAACCTGCGGGTGGTTGCCCCGTGAATAATCACGCGGGTTGCTACCGTGGAAGGTGGAGGGTGAGAAGAGGAGGAGCTAACAAAGTGGCGCGTGGACGACGGTTGCCACTCTTGCGTTGGAATGGTTCTGTGCAAGCAACCTCCAGAACCGAGTGTCTATGTTTGCTGGAGATCTGACATGGAGTAGAAGACCAAGTGTGCATGGGAGTCAAGTGTAAAGAAGTGCAAAGAAGACTTAGGGTGCAGTAAATGTGGATGTAAAGAAATGAGAACAGTATATAACAGATATTCCACAGGTCATTCTCCTATAGGGCAGAACGTGGAGGCTAACGAAAAGGTTTCAGCTTAAATTGTGGACAACGCAACGAGGTATCGAAAGGAAAATGTTTGGTGTAACGTTTGGAGACAGGAAGAGGGCAGACTGGGTCCGAGAATAAACACCGGTTAATGGACATCCTGGTCAAAATCAAGAAGAAGAAATGGCCGTGGGCAGGGCATGTAATGTGAACGCAAGATAACCGCTGATCCTTAAGGGTAACGGAGTGGATTCCAAGAGAAGGCAAGCGTAGCAGAAGGAGGCAGAAGTTAGGCAGGCGGATGAGATTAACTAGTTTTCGGGGGTAAGGTAGCCTCTCTTGGCACAGGACAGAGTTAATTGCAGAGATTTGAGAGGCCTTTGTCCTGCAGTGGGCGTATAGTCAGGCTGATGATGATGATTATGATGAAAGAAAGTGTGACGCATCGAATAGTGCAAAAGGAAATGAAAGTCTAATGCTACGCACTTCCTACGGATCGGCCCACCGATCGTCTGCCATTTTTCTCCCTTTTAATTGCGCGCTCTCTTGTTAGCTTCGCAGGAGGAGCAAAAAGAGAGAGGGAAGTTTTGTTCTTGAATGACTCATACCCGAACTGTGGCCCTAGTACGAGATTGCAGCAACGGGTGTCTTTTATTTCAAGGCTCAAGAATTGTGCTCTGCTTCTGGCCTTATCAATCTTTGAAGCCAGTCAGGAAGTTGTCCGTATTTCCCACGAGTAAGGGAAAGGGGCTAAGAACAATACCTGCATCGAGGAAGATAAAGAAGCCCGCGAGGTGGCCTGCTGCCCGATTTTTTGTTCGGGTCATCACTCATCGTCATCATTGCTCCGCTGCCCCGCCAGTTCAGCCCCACCGTCCTCGGTTGCTTATCTTGACGTTCCGAGACTCCGCTGAAGACCCACACCCTTGTGTACCTCCAGGTGACGGTGCTTTCACGGTCGTTCCTTACACGTAGTTTCTCCGCATGGCCTCCTGCCCAGATGAGTACAACTCCCGCTTTTGTGCCTAGTTTCTAGCTGTCGTACAGCCTTCCCGAGGAGATGCCTACACTGCCATAGTCTTCGGCTTAGCTTTTCTTCATGCCTGTATGCAAAATATTTTACATCACTAACGCGTATCTATACATTCTGTTATCTGCCCCTGTTCAAGACATGACGAGTTATCGTGATACACAGTCAAGTGACAGTGAATGAGGACGATGATTGCATAGTTCATTGTAAAATGACGCGTAGATTCGGCAGGCCTCATACGTGAACTGCAACGAGGGTTTTCATCCAACAGGAATGCCTGGCTGCTACGTGGTGAATTAACGCCGTCGACCAGAGGCGCCGCTGCCTCAGCTCGCTTCTATAGTTCAGTGTGCGCACGAAGCGTATCACAACGTGTTGACGGGAACGGCGTATTTAGGGGCGCCATCAGCTTTTTTGTCTGCATCTCATTTCCTTTCTCATTCCGGTACCGATAGCTTGAACTGAGGTTTTGGCTGTTCACTGGCTGTCTGCAGTAGTGTTCGCGTGCGGGAAAGCAAGGAAATAGTCTGTTGTGCCCTCATGGCTGCCGAAAAGAATAGCCGGCGGCAAAAATACGCAGTTCCCGCCAAATCATCAGACCTGACTATGCCTTTCGGTCGGATCAAGCTGAGATAGCAGCGGCCCGGGGACACTTAGCGAAAGCGTGAATTGGCTTAGTGACAGCCGAGCAACGTCACTGTCGCAAGCTTCCCTTAGGGCCCATGATTTCTCGCTGAGTTGCGCTGAACCGGCCGAGAGCCCCGGGATCCGCCGTTTGCGTTTTATTCCGGCCCGATAGTAGTCTAGCGTGATTTAAAGGTTTTCACGTTCTTTCCGGCTGAAAGGAACCAAGAAATTTTTACTTGCCTGGCGGTCACCTTGTCCTGAACCAACATGACGGTGAAGAATAGAGGAATCCTTCGGCTATGTAAGCTCATGCATTAGTTGCAGCATTCTTGTGAAAAACAGGTCATGTTAGAACAGTTTAGAGTAGGATCGCATGTGACCTCCCAGGTCGCCATTGCCATGTTAGGTCGGCCTATTACAGGAGCACCTTAAAGGAGAACCATGTTAGCTTCTCCTGGTACGTGGAAGTGGTGTCAACGTACAAAAACCGCGCTTGAGCAGAGTATTTCGTGCTTAGCAATACTAAACTGCAAGCCATTTTTGTCATCCTCGTATGGAGGATACGATGTTGTGTTTGCAAATAATTTGTGGCTCTTTCAGCGCAGGTGCTGACGCTCTTACGAGCCACTTCTGGCCTGTGGTTTACCCTGCTCTGAAGGCAGCGTATCAGGCTTCACTCCCTGTCCAAAGAACCTGCTGCCTAGAGTGTCCGAGCCATGCGTGAGTATATTTTCTTATTCTAATATCCTAAATTATGTGACAGCCGTTCACATTCCTTGAAAATTTAACAAATATTGCGCTTTAAAATTTAGCCCGAGTCGCAATTAATCAAATTTATTGCCAATTTCTTTCTTGCTACAGAGGGGTCCCCATTCCAATATGACCCGCGCTTCATCAACACCGGCTCTTCCTATATGTCTCCAATGTCGGGTAAGCACGGAAAACAACCGGTTGAAGTAAAACGCAACAACTTGAAAATCTTTTTTGCACACTACGTGCTGATGTCTTCATATCATACAATGATCGAAGAGTTCCGCTTGCGTGTGGTGTATATTTTTAAGCTGGTCCGTAAATTCAAAATCTTCTGCATTTTATTCACGTCTCCTCGTAGTCCTACATTGAAAAAAAATAGTACTCTTTAAAAATATTATTGTGCCAGAATATAGCAAAGTTCAAATTTTAATCTCGTTTTTGCAGATGAGGGGTCGCCATTCGAATCCAGTGTGTACCTCCTCAGCTCCGGCTCGCAAGGTGCGTCTCAAATGTTAAATGTGCACAGTAAACTACCTTCATAAACAACGTATACAAAAGACTCAACATCTTCGATATTCGACACGTCGAGATGTGTTCCTATCGGGCAAACGCTGATGCTCTGTCACTTGCTCAAGGTTCTAGTTATTTGTCCTCTTGCAAACCGGAAAAATATATAGAGCTTCGATGTGCAAGGATCTATTCGCATTGAAGGGTGCCGTAGTGGAGGGCTCCGGAATAATTTCGACTACCCGGGGATCTGTAACGTGCACTGACATCGCACAGCACACGGGCGCCTTAGCGTTTTTCCTCCATAAAAACACAGCCGCCGCGGTCGGGTTCGAACCGGAACTCCGATCAGGTTAGTGCGCTCGGCTACTGATCCGGAGTTCCCGGGTTCGAACCCGACCGCGGCGGTTGCGTTTCTATGGTGGAAAAACGCCGAGGCGCCCGTGTGCTGTGCGATGTCAGTGCACGTTAAAGATACCCAGGTGGTCGAAATTATTCCGGAGCCCTCCACTACGGCACCCCTTTCTTCCTTTCTTCTTTCACTCCCTCCTTTATCCCTTCCCTTACGGCGCGGTTCAGGTGTCCAACGATATATGAGACAGATACTGCGCCATTTCCTTTCCCCAAAAACCAATTTAAAAAGTTAAAAATTGAAAATTATTGTTTGCTATTGTTTTGAGGCTTTCAACGCGGTCGCTTGTCAGGAATTCCATGCAAGTTTTACATCAGCATCATAAAACTATATGCAATATGAGCTACTTCTTATCCATATGCTCCATATGTATCATAAGACTCTATGCAATATGAGCTATACTTCTGATCCTAATGCTCCTACACGTTTGTTTGCTTACTGCGCAATCAGTGGCCGATAACAAAAGACTAAAAAATTAAGCGAGGGCACCTAAGACTACTTACGTGCTGTGGATGCGAAAGCATTTGTGTTTCATCGTGGGACACTCGTCAACTATATTTGTTTACTTATTAGTAGTAGTTAGTAACTAGTAGTAATGTCTCAAAGGCCTTTCCAGCAAAGGTCTTTAGGTGAAAGGCGTTAGGGTCAAAGACTTTAGCAAATACCGCATAACATACGCGTACATATAAAGAGCCGTTTTAACCAAGCCAACACGTCACTTCGGGCTTTCACTTCCAGTTTTTTTTTCCTGTTGTGATGACGTCAGTTCGTTTCACTTTGGGATTCTTGAAGTCGCTTCCGGTTTCACTCCCTTTGGTTGACGTCACTTCCGGTCTCCGTGGCCATGGTGACGCCACACTGAATTTTCGTGACCACTTTTGCATGCAAAAGTGGTCACATGCAAAACTGTATGCAAAAGTGGCGTTGCCGTCGTTGAGTTGCAGTCAACGACGGCAACGCCAAGTTTCGCTGCTGATGTGCGATATAAGGCATTCGCCTTAAAACAGCGCCTCATTAAGACTAGTGCCTGATTTTGCGCAGTTCCAATAAACGCTTATGGCCCAATAAGACGCTTATGAACCCTGATATATACGATTCCAAATCGACGTTATCTCTTCGAACTTACAGTGCCTTTTTTTTTTAGCGACGCACCCGAGCCTCACACTCAGCTTTTGAATTTCAGCCCTGAAAGATGAGTAAGTCCCGCCTCAGGCATCCGTATATTGGCATGACTGAGTGAACCAGCAAAAATAGTGATGGTTAACCTCATTGCTTCAAACGAATAATTCATCGAGCAGTCGAGGGTTTGACGGCATACCGTCTGGTCAGGAATCATGGTGATGCAGATTGCTGGTCACTGGCCAAAGTCAAAAGATGAAAAGACGTTTCGGGAGCACTACCGCTCCTTTGTTCACTACGCAGATTGCTGGTCACTGGCCAAAGTCAAAAGATGAAAAGACGTTTCGGGAGCACTACGGCTCCCTTGTTCACTATGCAGATTGCTGGTCACTGGCCAAAGTCAAAAGATGAAAAGACGTTTCCGGAGCACTACCGCTCCTTTGTTCACTACGCAGATTGCTGGTCACTGGCCAAAGTCAAAAGATGAAAAGACGTTTCGGGAGCACTACGGCTCCCGAAACGTCTTTTCATCTTTGACTTTGGCCAGTGACCAGCAATCTGCATAGTGAACAAGGGAGCCGTAGTGCTCCCGAAACGTCTTTTCATCTTTTGACTTTGGCCAGTGACCAGCAATCTGCATCAATTCATCGAGCAGCTGACTTCGGTACCCTGTTCGACCACGAAGCCTCTCGGGTTCACCCTCGCGTTCCCGTACTGCACAGTCGTGTAGCTAATGACTTTCGCGCTCCGTAACGAGCCCGTCTGCGGGCGGCTGCCCAGACGGCCCCGCACCCGCCATGCAAAAGTTGCTATAAAATGCACCCCTACCGCATCCTAGTGTGTATAGTCAATCGAGGGGCACAGAGCAACTCCACACACGGCTAATCCGTTGCTCCGAAGCGCGCGGCTGGAACTCCGGGGAAACTCGAGTCGGTTGCATGTGAGTGCTCAGGAGGGGAGTCACGTGACCGTTCGGAAGAGCTCTAAACCACTTGACGTCCATTCGGCGGAACAGCTGTATAATGACTCATCGCTGCAAAGTTCAGCGTCGTAATTGCAAGGAGTGATGCAATACTCATGCATTGCATTTGTTTCCCAACCACAGAAAAGCATCCGCTGCTTTTCCAGTCGTGTCAGGGAACCCGCATGAATTATTCTATAGACTTGGTATCATTTCAGCTGGATTAGTTTCAGCGCTATTTGCAAGGACAGCTCTAAGCGTACGCAGCCAGAATAAGCGCGCAAGCCGAAGAATCGGCGAAAGGGTAGAATGATATGCTACTGCATGCTATAGCACGCTATAGCATGTTTTTTTTAAGCACCACAACGGGTTTTACCAAGTTATGTTCCGCAGACAACTGACGCCCTGTAGCGTTCACTCATGGTCTTATTTCCCGCAAGTAGAGGTCGCATTCACAGCAGAATCCGCAAGTATTAAATAGCCCTGGTAAAAATCTTGCGCAGGCTGGTGAATTACGTGTATTAGAACCAACTTCATAAAAATTTATTTCAAAGAGCTCTAATTCACTGAGGTGTTCGTACCTATGAAGGATATCTGTATAATTGACGCCTTGGTTAGTGTGCTACTAGAAACTTCAGAAGTTTCATTGAATATCATAATTCTCCAGTAGGACACACCAACAACATACTCTCCTTTTGCGCACAAAACGATCGAATTGCTGCTCCCAATTTACCTACCGCTATTGTAGCTATCATAAGCCTGAAAAGTTTAGGAAAAGGTCATTTCAGCGCACATAGTGTTTGTCTCCCATCGAAATAATGTTTGCCAGTCATTAAAAGCCGGCCCATAATCTCACCAAGAATCATACTGCTTGCCGCTACAACTTTCTTGCCAAAACACCTTCCGATATAGTATGTACACATTTACGAGTGCGCCATTCTGTTCCGAGTTGTGATGTATGAAAGTGTGCCTTAAAGTGTGGTTATAAACGGCGCTTGCAGGGAGGCCGACCAGAAGGCAGGAGTCATTGCAATCGTCTGCGGCGTCCTCGCTTTGGTTGTCATCGGGTTGGGCACCTTTATGGCTATTCAGATATCACGAAACGGTAAGGGCGTCGATACGGTAGGTGAACAAACGGAATTACGCGAGCCATGCAGCCCACTTGCAAGTCTTAAGCAAGGAACTTTCCTGGCCGCTATATTTAGCGCAAGCATGGTGGCATACTTCGTATGCATGCAGAAACCTTCTCGTCAGAAAGAAGTGAAATTTTCAAGGACGTTTTGGAACGTAAAAGTATCCAGTATGACCAGGGTGGTCGCTTGTTGGTGTTACGTCATCGGAGAAAACAGCGTCAGGTATATGGAGCAGAGATGCGTGACTACTCAGAATAATTAACGATAAGAAACGTTTAGATTTTGGATCGCCGAGATTCCGTAAGCCCGGTTTTGTAGCTCCAACCAGAACCAGAAACATTCGGTAACACTAACAAACCATGAGTAAGCACTCTCGTTTTTTTTTCTGAAAGAAACCGGCATTTTTTTAGGCTTCGGCAGACAGACGTAGGGGAATGTTTTTTTTATTATTATTATTGACCCTTGTTTTGTGGATGATGAAAATTAATTTATTGATTCTTTTTTATACGAGGCACTTGAGACTAATGCAGGGGAAAAACAACCACACGCCACCTGTGGGATCCGAACCCAAGACTTCTAAATACCAGAAACGGTGTTCCCTCAACTTAGTTACGGCGGCGGCTGTTTCCTTTCTACTTCTGAAGGCATAAATGTTAAGTGTAGCCTGACCTTGCGAGTGTTCATTAGCACTGCACCCAAACACATCGGCGGACGTGGAACATAGTGTTAACCACAAGTGCCGCGAGTTACGCTTTCTAAGGATAGGAGCGGCAGCACTTCGGGAATCCTCTTATTATGCTGCCTTTGATATCAGTACTGCCAGAACCTAGTCCCTCGCTATGCTATGGTATGAGCGGACAGGAATGGGGCAGCAGAGGGTACATTGAAAAATCTGTTTTAAAAGAAGCCAACAGTCTTTGAAGCCACTGCATTCATAAGAGAATGGTACTATTTCTAGTTTTGTTTATATTACAGCTTTTATTTATAAAAAATCTCATTAATCTTTCTTTATATACAACATAATTATTACACAAAAGATAATTTAACACAAAGAATGCCATTTAGGGGCAGAAAAAGGAATTGTGAAGCGGAATGCTTCTTGCTTAATGAAACAAGGATGGCTGTTACAAGACGAAGGGGCACTAACTTCAGGAACGCTCTCTCGTCGGATTGAGGTGCTGACAGGTTGTATCCCATTACGGTCCATCGATTCGCAGATGACGGCATCGGGACCGGAGGAAGCCGCGGGGAAGGAGGAAAAGGTGGTGCGAGCGATGGCGGAATTGAAGGCATCTCGGGGCGCACAGGGCCGAGGGTTCCAAGACCTCCCAAACCGGCACCTGGCCGTGAGTGAACGTCCTGTCACTCTTATAGAACTACGCCATATACTTAGACGTTCGTTATCGCGCTTAATTTTGTGCTTGCTGTTAGAAGTACCGCAGGCGTATGGTAAGGCATCGTATAGAATGATCACAGGGTGCGGAGTTCAACTGTCGCAATGGGAAATGTTCATTGCATTTTGAGGCTTGTTGAGAAACTTGGTTGTGATATAGACTGATGGTTTGGCTTATGGTTTATGGGGGTTTTGACGTCCCAAAGTGACTCTGGCTACGAGGGACGCCGTAGTGAAGGGCTCCAGAAATTTCGACCGCCTGGGGTTCTTGAACGTGCACTGACATCGCACAGTACACGAGCCTCTAGAATTTCGCCTCCATCTAAATTCGACCGCCGCGGCCGGGATCCAACCCGTGTCTTTCGGGTCAGCAGCCGAGCGCCATAACCTCTGAACCACCGCGCCTGCTATCGATTGATTGTATATTGATTGATTGATTGATTGATTGATTGATTGATTGATTGATTGATTGATTGTAGTAGTTATATTCAGTCAAGTATAAATATTTTTTTGGGCACTTCCATCCGGTTGCTGGTCGGTTTTAACTCGAGTTCCATATTTCGATAAATAATGTTTTGCATGCACAGTTTTTCATTTGTTTTTAGTTTCGCTGTTTCCTTGTGTGCTATGCTGTGCTTAACCTTGATAATACTAATAATTGGTTCTTTGGGAAAGTAAATGGCGCAGTATCTGTCTCATATATCCTTGGACACCTGAACCGCGCGGTAAGGGAAGGGATAAAGGAGGGAGCGAGAGAAGAAAGGAAGAAGGATGTGCCGTAGTGGAGAACTCAGGAATAATTTCGAATACTTGGGGATCTTTAACGTGCACTGACATCCCACAGCAGACGGCCACCTTAGCGCATTGCCTCCATAAAAACACAGCCGCCGTGGTCGGGTTCGAACCCGGGAACTCCGGATCAGTAGCCGAGTAGCTTAATCTTAATCTGATACGTCATTTTGAATTGCTCATACTCAGAGATCATTTAGTGTGCGTTAACTTAATAATAGAAGTAACAATACTTGCCTAAACTACGAGCCGGTCCTCCACGCTGATACAATTTCCGCACACGCTGCGTTTCTGAGAAAAAGGACACTAAGGAAAGCGAGTCTTTGCTGATGGTCATGCTAATAAAGGAAGTGTGACCGACCTTAGCTGGTGAGTGGCTTTTGCGTTCGGCTGCACGTTAAGGAACCCAAGACAGTCTAAATTAGCCGGGAACTCCGGCTCAGTAGGCGAGAGCTTTGTGGTTAGGGTACTTGGCTGCTGAGCCGGAATTTCCGGACTCGAACCCGGCCGCGGCGGCCCGAAACGCAAAAAGGCGCCGCTGCGTTGTGCGATATCAGTGCACGTTTAAAATCCCCAGGTGGTCGAAATTATACCGGAGCCCTCCACTACGGCACCTCTTTCTTCCTTTCTTCTCTCAGTCCCTTACGGCGCGGTTCAGGTGTCCGCCGAGATGTGAGACAGATACTTCGCCATTTCCTTTCCCCAATAACCATTTTTTTATCAATTTGGAGCCTTCCACTACGGCGTCCATCGTTGCTCATCCGCCTCTTCGGGACGTTAGACCACGAAATAGCGGAAACAAAACAAAAACAAAAGCAGTAATTTTTTTAGGTTTTCATCATTTCCAAGATAAGGATGGGTGTCATATCTCCAAGAAATGGTTACTAAAAGGAGCAGAATGAGTCGACCTTGACTGTATGCGTGCAACTTAACTAGAAAAGGTAGGAACTGTTGCATTTACCTTGTTGCGTAATCTAAGGTTAGCGGGCAGCCACTTGGCTTACTCAAGACGTTCATAGTTAGAGTTTTGCCCCGAATAAAACATGTCAGGATTATCACAAAGGGAACAAGGGAAGGGAAACCTCAGGGTGCTTGCCAACGTTTCGACAAGTGGACTTGTCTTCGCCTGGGCAAAGCGTTCATCATTGGCGGGGTTGAAACACGGTCATCCCTCCGAGGAGGAAGGCCCGGTGAGGAGGAGGAGGGTGTGAAGTGGGAAGGGTGTTAAGATAGGAAGGGTGAATCTTATCCAGGCATGATGGCTGTAAAGTTGATTAACCGGTTGACCTGCAAAACTGTAAAAAAAAAGGCCAGCTCAGAAAAAAATCCGAATTTCTTTCTGCTGAATTGGCCATAAGGTGCCTATCGGTAATAGTTAAAAGGTTAGCTATTAGAATTTAGATAATCACTTCACTAGTCAGCATGATTCGTTTCTAAGTAAGACTTGAATAGCATGTATTAAATAATTGCTCCCCAAGCTGTTTTCAGGAGGGTCTCCTGAGGGGGCGTGCTTCTCTTCATTCGTCTTTAAACGTCGCACAGACGTTAAAAATGGCCTTTTACTGTAAGCTGTTTTAATTTTGCTGTTAGTTGTACCCGTGAAGTTCAAACTATTGCCGAAAAACAAAAGTTCGTCGTGAAGCAGGCCCCAGGTGTATACAAATGAACTGCGCATATTGTTCCTTCCGCGCCTTCAGCCCATCCAACAACCGAGTGTCCGCCGCCCCGGATACGGCCCAGGACTACCAGGCGCGGGACTGTCACGCCAAAGAGGGCTCCCACCACTGAGGCCACCTCCAAAGCAACCAGATCCAGGCCCGGGACTACCAGGCGCAGGACTGTCACGCCAAAGCCGGCTCCCACCACTGACGCCACCTCCGAGGCAACCAGTCCTCCCCACACTTCAAAGGGCGATCAGCTGGCTGCAGAGTTGATCAACGCGTCGCTCGACTGGAGTTACAAGCCCTGCGACGACTTCTACAGCTTCGTGTGCAGCAGATTCGAAGGGGGCGAGGACGCCTTCAAGAAGGTCAGTTAGCCCTTGTATTTCTTTACACCTCCGAGCTGTGCCACATGTGGACAAGTCGGAGCTTCCCAGTCAAGCGTCGCCAAACCTAAGTTAACCACACATGCTACTGGGCCTAGAGTCTTTATTCGTTCCGCTACTGCAATTTCTTGACAATACACGCGGCTACCTGCAATCGTTTTTACACTGCACAGAACAATGTAATCGACAAACCACTAAAGTTTACAAGCTCATATGGATAGGAAAACCAACTACATACACGTTATGCCGTTAGATATGGAAAGTTAGGCGACCAATTTCACGCTGCTTCGTTAGAAAGGAATTCCAGGTCCTGATGTCTTGCGTCTTAATGGGTAAAGATCGTGAGGCTAAATGAAGGGCTGGGCAACGCCTGCCAGATGATGTCCAGAAGGGTATCCAGCAAGACCGTGCACTAAGGAGACCTCATATGATCTCGAAGGGGGATAAAAACTTTTTAACGAGTTATTAGCGAACCGAGATTTACTAAATACTTGTTAAGAATATTTCAGCTGTTTTACGAAACTGGTTACGGACGCAAGCCACGGCTTTGCACTGGAGTGCAGAGAGCTACATACAGTGCAGGGTGTGCAACGTATCCAGCACGTTTTCCTTCTCCCCTCTCCCCCTCCCCCACGCTTTAGCTTGGTCTCCTCTTTTTGGACGTTGTCCAAAGGAATGCGCCCGCTATGCTTCGAGTGTTAAAGTCTTTTATGGTAATACCTTAAATTGTTTTCATCCACTCGACCACACAGACTGTTTCAACGGAAGCGCTCAACTATGGGCATATATTAGACAAAACTCACTTTGAGAAAAGCACTGAGTGTCTTCATTCAAAGCCTGTATCACTGTAAACAAATATTGCGGAGGCCCAGATGGATACCATCACTATCGGCGATCGCCTGCTGCCACGGAGCTCAGCACGTGCTATATTATGGTTAGCTACATGGACGATCGTGTCTGTTTATCGCTCGCACTCTTGTCTTCCCATCAGCTGCAAAACTACACGGACCGAGCTATTCAGGCGGAGCTCCTCGCCGCCGTCGTCCCGCCCAAGGGTCAGAGCGCCCCGCAGAAGGCGGCTGCTTTGTTCCAGGCCTGCGTCAACCTCGGGTCCGACGCGAGATACTCCGAGGTATGGACGTGCCTCCAGTAAAGCGGGAAATGTTTTTGAACTACCTTGTGTTATCAAGCCAAGTTACTCATGCCTCTGAGGTGGCTGCTAAAAATGCTCGATAATAGACGCGGTGTTTTCCAGGCCGCTTCGGGACCGAACAGCAAACCGACCTTGCTTCGATCACTTTTTTTTGTGCAACGTCAATATTCCTTGTAACTCTGCTACGATCACCGCTATTTTTGGCTTGTGGCAAGAAAGCACGTTGTTAAACCCACCCACATTGCGCTAGATACGGAAGAGTTCCGCGGTCGACCCTCAGGAGCATCTGCAGTGTACTCTGAATGCCATTGCTTCTAACTGGCCCAATCTCCTGCCATGCCAGTCTCATAAAATGGGTTATACGTGCCCTCCCCCTTCCCTCCTCCTTTACCACTTCCACTTTCGTCTACATTTCCCCACTGCGCGGCTCGAACGTTCATTCAGACTGGGCTTTTACCACAAAGTTACTTTCGTTAATTGCCAGCAACTTTTCGTCATTCAACGTTCTCGTACCATTTGTTCGGGTCGCAGTTTGAGAGAGAGAGAGAAACTTCATTATTGGAAAGGAATTCGGAGCATGCCCCTGGGTACCCGTGCGACCCCACTGCATTCATGTGTTTATGTCGCTATTGAAAAGGATGTTGTTTTGAACTATTAATGAACTGCATAATAGATGTATTGTCCTTATCCAGCAAAAAAAAACATAAAAAGCTCTAACAGATAAAACGTTTTTTAAGCCCTAAATTTCTCCTTGAAAACTTCTATTATATTGTCACGTTCCTGTAACATCGCCGACAGTTGATGACGACACACATCTCTGCCGATACACTCGATTAAAGTATTGGGAAAATTCGTGCCGTAAATTTTGGTGGCGGCTGTAGCAAAGAGCGCGTATGGCGGAGATGAAGGTCAAACTGGCCACCGCTTTCAACATGTCTTCTCAAATACCTGCAGACACACTGAACGTCCTAGAAACTACCACGCATACGTGATCACTATTTTTCCAGAGCGCTCTTCTTGGCTCCCGCGCAGCCAGCAAAGGGACAAGGCCGCATGCCACGGCGGTTAAAAACAAAGAACAAAGAAGAAACTTGCTGTGGTTTAGCTCTGGTTAAACCTAGAGTGACGCGAGAGCTACATCTAGCCGAGTGGAAATCATTCAGTCGAATTGCAGTCAGTCTTTCGCCGCTCCGTTTCGCTGGGCGTTCCTTCATCTTCGTCCCTGGACGTGGATTCACTCTCTCCCCATCTCCACTCTCCCCCCTCGACGCGGCGCATGCGCACAGCTGTTGCAGCTCGGTTTCGCCGGCGCGCCGCGCCGCCGGCAGCAGCAGCTGCTCCGCACCACGTGACCACGGCGCCGCCACTGAGCTCCAAGGGTGCCGTGCTGAAGGCTCGAAGGGCTGGCGTAGTGTAGCTCTCGCTACAAAACTCGCAGGACGGTTACGACTGTGCAACGCGAGGTTCAGCGATAGCTGTTTAGGCGTTTCGTTTACGCATTTAGACACGTGATGCATCCTTGCACTGGCAGGCTGCTGTTCCGAGCAGAGCCACTCGTAGGCTTAAGCGACACAGGTTGACCGGCGCCACCGATGGGTGCGCTAACACCCACCGGTTACGCCGACGACGGCGGACGACTACGACGCAAAAGCCAGGGACGGGCGCCTAACAGCTGTCGCTGTAAAAAGTTCACTGGCACACCTAATTACATTGCATTGGCAATGCGATAGCGTGAGAAGCTGTTAATGCCCTTAGCAGAAGTGACATCACTTCTTGTTTGGTGGTGACGTCACTTCCCTCAAGCCAGTGAGGATTATTCTGTCGGGTGACGTCAATTCCTTCCAGCCAATGGGCGAATTTTTGCGATCGACGACACATTTTTGTTTCCCGGTGAGCCTTTTAATGTCATCGCATTAATGAAGCAAGGCTCTGCAGCAGTATTACTGGCCGTTTTCAGACGTATTCTCAAACCACAGTTCTCAAACGGTGTCGGCTAAGGACTTCACCTACGAATATTTAAGAGATTTAAAATAGGTGACTACAACTTGGATGCCACTATTTTTGTTGGATGCAGGGCTTTACGCTGTGTACGACCTGCAGACATGGCCGTCGCAATGCTTTTTTGGGCCGAAAAATGAGAGGCCTGGCGATTGTCATTCTGACTACCGCTATGTTTTGGAAGTCCTCACTAACTGGCGCATTTCTTGCTCTCTGACGTGCAGGTAGACTCCCTGCAGTCCTTCTTGCACCCCCTCGGCCTCGACATGTCCGACATGCGCCCCGACCCCAGCTTCAACGTCGCGGACCGCATCATCCAGCTCTCCTTCGTATACGGTCTTCCAGCATACGTCGAGTTCCGTGTGCACCACTCCTTGCAGAATCACTCGCAACTGTACATACACGTACGCAACCTTCTCAACGATGAGCATAGATCCTTGATTATACTAAAAAGTAGCCTTACACTCCTGCATTTTTCCGTGATTAAGAAATTAGGTCAGTTTTATTTTATTTTACAGCGAAAGCAGTTAAAGCTTCGGTTAAGCTCTATAGCCCTGCTTTCTGCCGTGGAATCTACAGCGTCGGCCATACGACCTTAAAGGGGCTGCGCAACAATGCTTGAACGGATGCCGGCTATACTTCAGATGGATTCTTTATCTCACATAGACGCTTACTCAAAAAGAATTACAGGAATCGATGCATAGGAACGGGAGTTATTCAATGAAGAAATTTCAAAATACAAGTAAACAAAATGCTGCTCTCAACTCGATTTTCGCGCGGCTTCCCATTTCATTTCACTCTCCCAATGACGACACGGGGCGGGACCAATAAAACAGCCCGTCTGAGCACGTCGCGGAAGTTTGCACACCATGGATGCCTAATTGAAAATTGGTTTTTGGTGGAAAGGAAATGGCGCAGTATCTGTCTCATATATCGTTGGACACCTGAACCGCGCCGGAAGGGAAGGGATAAAGGATGGAGTGAAAGAAGAAAGGAAAAGAGGTCAAATTATACATATTTATAGCGCAACCAGGACAGGGACACTAAAGAACAGAGACAAACACGAGCGCCCGTGTTTGTCTCTGTTCTTTAGTGTCCTTGTCCTGGTTGCGCTATAAATATGCATAATTTGTCACAAATCCAACTAGCCCAACATCTAACTCTTTTAAAGAAAGAGGTGCCGTAGTGGAGTACTCCGGAATAATTTCGACCACCTGGGGATCTTTAACGTGCACTGACATCACACAGCACACGGGCGCCTTTGCGTTTTTCCTCCATAAAAACGCAGCCGCCGCGGTCGGCTTCGAACCCAGGAACTCCGGATGATTAGCCGAGTGCCTTAACCATTGAGCCACCGCGACGGGTCTGCCTAATCGCTGTAACTCGTTCTTCCCAAGGCTGATAGCGCCGTTTTCATAATTACAACAACCACGTGAACGCCCAGCTGACCCAGCGATCGTCACTAACGCAGAAGAGAACACTGATCAGTGACGTTCCCTGACTTATGGATCCGAACGCGATCCGAACTGGATCCGAACCCGAACATTCTACCTTTCGTTAACTACGCTTACAATTCTGCAACGCAAGCAACTACTGGTTTTTCCCCATATTTTCTTCTCTACGGCCGGGAGCCATTTTCCATTATGGAAACCATACTCCCTTACCGCCCAGATTCCTCCGAATTTACAACCGTCTCTCAAGCCGCCACGCATGCCGAAGAATGCCGCCAGCTCGCCCGTTCCTTTACTTTTCACGACCAGCACCGTCAGCAAAGTGCCCGCGCCACTTCTACCTGTCTGCCGCCGGCTTACCTTCCTGAATCCTTAGTTTGACTTTGGGTGCCCTATTCCAGCCCGGGCCAGTCGACAAAACTGCTGAGCAAATACCACGGCCCCTATCGCGTAGTTCGGCAGACATCTCCAGTTAATTATCTCGTCGAGCCCCTCACGCCTTCGCCTGATCATCGCCGCCGCGGCCGTGAAATTGTCCACTTCGACCGCCTGAAACCCTACTACGACCCCGCTATCATCTCGTGCCCTTAGGCCACCAGGATGGCGCCTTTTCACCCCGGAGGTATTGTAAGACAAACAATTGATGCTCCAGCGGCCAGTGCCGCCGAAGGAGAGAAAGCCGACGGAAGACGAAGCTGACGAAGTTCAGTTTGGCGCTCACGAACGCTTGGCTGCGGAGCTGCGCTGTGTTAACAAAGATTTCGGCTGTCCACATTTCTTGTTTGATTTACGTCTTTACAATTCATGGATTTATGTTTGAATGTAATTTATTTGAATTCACTTTATTTGCTTTGAAATAAGATAAATTTAATTAAACCTCCACCTGCAATTGAATTTGCCTCTGCCAATACCGTTGCCCGCTGCCTACCCAACCGTAGCTCCCGCCTGACAGGTGGGCAGGTGGTAAGGAGAAGAAAGGAAAATTGTTCTCTCCACCTTTAGAATAAAGAGGGAAAATGCAGGAAGGAAGGGAGCGAGGAAGGGTTGGAGGTGACGCGTAGCCTAGCACTTGGGAGGTTGTGACGACGGCGGAGGAATGCGCAATCAGAGGGTGGTTCCATGGCAGAATGCAGGGCTGCACCTAAGCTATCATAGCTTTCGCAGATGCGCTAAGCCGATGATCGTACCTCTACAAGTCTTTTTCGTGTACAGGCGTTAAAATCCGCCTATTTTTCAGCAAACGCATGATGCTTCCGATAAACGCTGTTGTACTTGATTTGGTGCGCGATACGCTATATTTACAGCATGTTCACGAGAAAAAAAAAACGTCAAAAGGCGGAACACCGCGAAGAGACGAGGCACACAGACGACGACCTGTCGTGTTCTGTCGTTTGACTGGTTTTTTTTTTCGTGAACATGTACCAGATGACCCAGATTTCAACTCTACTGCAAATATATACAGCAGTTTTCAGAAAAGAACTTAGTTTCGCATCGTAATATTTGGATGCGTGTTCCTCGCAGTGCTCACTGTCTAATTTCACCACACCATGGACCAGTTTCAGATTGTGTTGTGCGTTAAAAAAATGACAGCGCAATATCGCTTTGCCGCGTATATCAGTCCGGGTCCCACGCGGTTTTCACGTGCAAAGATTGCGATCCTCCCAATGACTATGTGTTCTGAAGAAAAGGCAGCCGCTGTAAGAAAAGTTATATGAAAAGATTTGCAGCACGTGTACACTGTATGGGTGCATGTTCTTTCCACACCGATGACGTTATAAAGAGCCCGAAATGGCATTAGTGGGCACGTGGGGAGAGAGGAACTTCTCATTCTTAATTTTAACCAATATGAGAGCAGACTAAACTGTTCCTGCGCGATTTTAGCGCCAGCTTGCGTCCTCAGTTACGAAGTCCGCGAAGCAGGAAACCCTGTTTGCAGGTTCATTTCAAACAAAGCTGTTTGTTCCTAAAGATTATACCCATTACCTTAGCCACTCTGGACAACACACTCAATGACGCCCGCCCTGCTGCGATGCCGCAGGTGGAGATCAACGCAGCGGACGAGGCGTGGGTGCTAGCCAACCACTACATTTTTCGCGAAGACGTGAAGCAGGCACTGTACTACGAGGGCTACATCCGTCGCTACGACCCGACTCTGGACGCCTCGGCACTCGCAGCCAAAATCATCCAAGGCGAGCATATCGGTGCGTACAACTTTGCAGCCTAGTAAAGGGCTGGAGCTAAAAGCAATGTTAAAAAAATGCTAGAGTGTTAACGTAGTTAAACCGAGTAGGACGTGCGAAAGCACTCAGGCAACACAGCCTCAAAGGCAACCGCGTGAAAAGACACGGCACGAGCAGGGCGCATCCATCGCCGCCGCGCGATTGCTCGCGTGATTCCGGCGCCGATGGCTCTCGTGTGTGGGGAGCGGGGACGGCGGAGCGCGCCGGCGACGCAAGGCGATGAGTCCCTTTCTTGGAGCAACAGCGGCTGGCAGACAGAGAGAGGGAAGAAGGCAGCTCCGCGGCCGGTCTGCCTGCGGCGGCGCGAGCCTCCCCCGCTTTCCCC
Organism: Amblyomma americanum; assembly: GCA_030143305.2. Taxonomy (NCBI): domain Eukaryota; kingdom Metazoa; phylum Arthropoda; class Arachnida; order Ixodida; family Ixodidae; genus Amblyomma; species Amblyomma americanum. The sequence continues at coordinate 95,433 of JARKHS020030092.1, forward strand.
ACCGCTCTCGTAGCGGCGTTGCAAGGCCTCTGCCCCTGGCGCTCCATGAAAGGTCAAAGGTTGAGGCTTCCCAGATGCCTCGGGTTTTGCAGCTTTGCTAGTGGAGCAGCGCTTTCGCGCTACTCCAGCATCTGCTCTTTAGCGCGAACAGATGCCGAGTGCACGACGCTGCGAGGCAAACCACTTCTATTCCTCTGGTTTCGTGTCCAAAAAATAGTTCTCTATGGGAGAGGCCTTTGTCCTGATGTAGGCGTAGTCAGGCTGGTGATGATGGATGGAAGGGAGTAAAGAACTCACAACTCCGGCCAAACCAACAGAAAGCTGTTGGACACTTCATAAAGCCAGCAGAGCCAGTGAACGACCTGACAACGCTTATAAATGCCCTCCCCCTTACCGTCCTGCCCTAATATTCTATAACTTGGCAAATCTTGTCGATATACGCGGCCTCCGCTCTCAGACAGTTTGGGGTTAAACATGTCACATAATAGACTTTTGCATAACTTCCTAAACTTCGTGTTTAGGAAGGATAACGTCGCTGTTTACCCCTTAAGGCGCCACAAAATTGTAGACTGAGATACAAACTTTGTCCGTAAAGTTTCGAGACTGGTTTATTTTTTCTCTAGAAATCATCCCCCGAAACAAACGTTGGTGCGTATGTGTAGCGCCATGTTTTCTGGCTAAGCTGAGCTATTTATGTTATTTGCTGTGGCAGCCGCTAGATTGCACTACATGTAGAAATGTGCGTTGTCACTGGTCGTTTGCGTATGCTACTGTGAGTGAATGTGGAGAGATGGACGTCCACCTCTAACAGCGTGTGAACATAAAATTCTGTGAGAAGCTTGGCAAGACAGCCACACAGACGTATGAGCTCCTTTGTGACGCTTACGGCTGCGAGACAAAATCGCGGGCGCGAGTTTTCGAGTGGCACAAGAGGTTCGTTTCGGGGAGAACGTCGGTCGAAGACGACACAAGGCAGGGGCGCCCTTCAACCTCACGGAATGGAAACAACGTAGCTTGGATCAGGGAAGTCCTACACCAAGACCGCACCATTACAGTCCGCATGCTATCAGATGCTGTCGACATTAGTAAGAAAACATGCCACCAAACTTTGTGAGAGGACTTGGGGAAACGAAAGCTGAATGCCAGACTTGTGCCGCACTCCCTCACACAGGACCAGAAGGACACGCGGTCATCAGTGAGCACTGATTTGCTCTCCGAGGCAGAGAAGGATGCTGCATTCGTCGACAGCATCACTTCTGAAGGCGAAACGTAGTGTTTTCAATACGATCGTCAAAAAAAGTGGCAGAGTGCAGAATGGCGGTTCACAAGCTCTCCTGCGTCGAGAAAGGTTTGGCTACAAAAGACCAAAACAAAGACGATACTGATCGTGTTTTTTTCGATGCCAGAGGTGTCGTACACCACAAGTTCGTCCCACAAGGGCAGACGGTGAATCATGAGTTTCATATCCGCGTGCTCCAACACATTCGTGACGCACTGCGACGCCGTCGCCCTGACTTATGGGCATCTGGGCAGTGGAGCCTTCTCCATGATAACGCAAGGCCGCACACTGCTCAGCGTGACAGAATTTCTCGCCAAGCACAACATTACTGTACTTCCCCATCCGCCATACTCGCCTGACCTCTCACCATGCGATTTTTTCCTGTTATCTATGGTGAAAAGAGCCCTAAAAGGTCGCTTGATGGGGAACGTGGAGGCCATTCAAGACGCCACGAAAAAGGAGCTGACAGCCCTGCCAAAATAAGCGTTTCCCAACTGTTTCCAAGACCTCAAGAAGCGTTGGAAGCTTTGTATAGACTACAAGGGAGACTATTTCGAAGGGGTGCTGCACAGATGGTTTCAATGTTAAACGCATTTTTTTAATGGGCTCAGTCTCGGAACTTTACGTACAAAGGTTGTAGTTTAGTTGTGTAGCTGTTAGGGACTTAATTTAGCTCCTTGGCTAAAGAATGCCTAAAAATGGAGTAAAATTCTTGGTTGCTTCACTAAAGTAATCAACGAAACAGAATCAAAAGAGAGATGCATGAAGCCCTGGGTGAAACTGCCTTTGTGTACAGCTGCAGAAAAAAAAATACACATCTAGCCTCTCGGACCTCTCGTCAGCACGGTGTAAACTGGCCGGTTGTGAAATTGTTCTTTGATGTGAACCTCGTCGTTCAAAGCATCGGGAATTGCGATCCGGCTTCTCGGTTCCTGCGAATACTTATGCACATCCGGGAGCAAATTAGTTGTGCTTTTTCTGCGTTTGTTTTTCTTTTCGTGAGGCTGAGAAGTTTTAAGCTGTTCGTAAATTGTTTTAAGCGACGCAGTTCTCAGTCGTCATTATATCGAGGAAATTGAATGTATTACACACAGGGCTGCTATCAGGGAAGGGTCTCTCACGTGTCTAACATATGTGTTTTTTTCTTTTTTTGCCGCAGTGCGTCGAATTATAGAAACTCTCCGACGAACAAATAGACAGCCGAATTCAACAACCGTGCGCGGCCTTGGTAACTGGACAAGCAAGTACGTTTCCGCAGGTAAGTTGGGCTCGGCCCTGGTATAGCTTGGCGCGGCAACACAATTTCTTTTCGCACTTAGAATACGTCAAACTAAAATAATTTAATAACAAAAAGTTCACCTGTTCCTGGCAGGTGAAGTGAATTAACCGACACACATGCCAATTAAATAGAATAATAAAGATAATAATGAATCAATCTTTATTTTCCATGACCAGGAACAACCCTAAAGTTTTGGTGCTGGTACACCATACACACAAAAAAAATGTACATTCCTTTTCCCAAAAAGGAAAATAATCAAGTGAAGCAATGCAGCTGTCAAGGCGGACTCTGCTTCAGACAAAGGCTAATCATAATAATAATAAAAGTTATTCTCGTGAACCTCTCTGAGATGGTACCGGAATGTCATTCACGCCCTGGGAAAGAGGGCGTCCCAAACATTCATTTGCGTGCAACGTATTTCAATTCATCACAACTTATAATAGCGACAGACGGGAGGCGAAACTAGTTGAACAGTTTACACCTCGAAGTGGTGCCATGCATGCACCTTCTCAAGAGCAGGTTCAGCAGTGGTGGTGGTGGTCATGAAAACGCGATTTCTTTTATTTTTGTTCGTCTCGCAGTACTGTTGCAAGCAGCCAGAGACAATGAAACGAAAACACGTTGCTGGCATAAAAGTGGCAAAATTGTTTTTACGTCTGCATCAAAATTGAAGACACAGCATATGGGTTGAGCCTCTGGCCATAGACTATTTACAAACACATATATTAACCGTAACACTAATAATTTCCTTCCTTTCATGTGGTTGAGATCCATAATTTATGCTTTTTGTAGCTATCTTCATAAACCAGTTCAGAATATGAAGTCTCTAAAGCAAACTGCCAAGACAAAAATGTTATGAATGAATCATGCAGCTATAATTTTCCGATGAGCCTGTCAATATTTTCCAACCATGACCGTGTTCATTGTCAAGAATCATCAATGCCATGCTTTTTGGCGGCCTTTGATTCAAAGCGACCAGGAATCAGCTCCCATCTTCCGACCGACAGCAAACCAACACAGTGTCGTTCGCAGGGACTGTCACAGCACCGTGCACGACACGCGAAGCTAAGTCCGACATAGTTCTGTGCCATCAGCTTGCCTTTATGAGCACAGTCGCTCCTTGCTCTCTGGGTACCCAGCGCATGGCTCTCTCAGCAAAAAAAAAGCAAAGCACTGATTTCTCCGGTGGTGCGTTTCCTTATTCTTCAGACGAGTGGGAGCGAATGATCGCGCTCTACTCGGGCAACACGTTCGACGCGTCGTCCCGGCTGGTCCTGTGGGACGATGCACCGGCGATCCTGGCGGTGCTCATGGACAACTCCCGCCTGGCGCCCAACGACTCGCGGCTGCTGATGGCCTGGAGCCTCCTGCACCGACTGCTGCACCTGGCCCACGGCGAAGAGATGATGCTGGAGACCGCCAGAGCGGGGGTGTCAACGTTCGACGCCGTCACTGAATTCTGCTACAAAAAGGTCACCGACATCATGGCAATGGCCGTAACAAAGCAGTACCTAAGTGAACGTGTGTATTACCTTTTTTCTTTATTATTTCGGCTTCAAATTCGTGGAATAAAATATGCGGAGATGACCTTACTCTGGTGAACACCTTTGAAGGGAACACGGGAGAGCGTATCAAGTAGCCTCAAGCCCCACGAATGGCGATACGCGACGACCGCTTTTCGCAACTGGCTGGAAAGAATTCTGCTTTCATGGCTGCTACCGGTACCCCCTCCAATGACGGTGCACGTTTCAGCCGTCGACCACAGAGAACAAGGAGCATTTAGTAATGTGAATACCAACCTTGAGAAGTGGAATGAAGCTGCGCGCAAGGAAAAAGGGAAATAGAGGCAAAGAAAGCAGCCATATCTATCACCGCAGTAGGACGCGTTGCCGATCACTGCGATATGTCGCCGTTAACGCTGTCAGGGTGTGAAGAAATGCTCCACGGGTCGAAGAAAATAGGTGCTGCGGGTTTGCCTGCAGTTGACGCGATCGCAGCATCGCTTCCATTATGTTTGTAAGAGTAGGAAGCGCATATCACTTCAAGTGCGGTTCGAGGCTGTTTGCCACGCGCTCCCATTAGCCCTCATACTGTTCACGACAGTACCGTTATTGTGTGCCCATCAATAGCAGATCATTGTGTAAAAAGGGGTGAAATAAATAAACGCATTATTCCGTTTGGGACGTATCCTGAGGCGGCGCAGCTCGACAACGGGTAGACGTGCATCGTAATTTGTCTGATAGATGGCGCTAGGCGTCGATCACTCCGCTAGGAGGAAAAGTTTGTTTACTTTTCCGAACCGCCCAGGGTTTTCTTCACTGGCCCCGCTGGATGCGGAAAGACTCTTTTTGCGCACGGCCAGTAAAGCTAACGCTCGTTACTTTAACGTCTTCCAGACAGTGGCGGCCTTTCTTACCTTGACTTTATTAAGTTCACAGTTTGCAGTTCTCTCTTGAAATATGCTTTAAATAACGTATATTGACAATACACTATGTTTTAAGAGAATATTAACAGCTGCAAGAAGCTTTGTTCTGCATTTCGCCGCTTATGAAGAGAGGGGGTTTTTCGGCTGCTTTGCTCCCGCTCCATTGCCTGTGAAAGTCGCGGAGTGTCGCAGCGGTGCCTTTATCTCTCCCCTCTGCCTTTTCCCGGTATTCCCGCACGGGGCAGTTGGCGCGCCAGTTACCCTCCTCCTAGAAACATAGTGACTCATAACTCCCCCGCAAGCCTTCCCGGTGCCTCTCCTTCATAGTGCTTCCTCTGCTTCTTCACTGCCAGCCAGATAGGGCCCTCTTCTATCCCCTTTTCTTACTCTTCCCTGTCTGCTAGCCTACACGGAGGCTCCACGGCTGTGGGAGAGAGGAACTGCCTTGGTGGCGTTGTGCCACGTAATGCGGATGAACTGGAGCAGCCCGGATATCGATGCAAGCAGCCTCTCCTTGAATCGAAACTAATGGCTAGCGCCGCTTCACGGCAACCAATGTAATTAAGGCATCCACGGGGTCTATATTCCGAAGCGAGCGATTCGGCTGGCACTATAAAATATAGAAGTAGCTCTGTCCTTCGGTTCTACTCCGCCTCGGCTCTTCCCCTGTCGCACTGGCATTCGCAGTGCTTATCATCTACCGCTGTGACTTAAAATGTCTCGCATGTAGAGATATTGTTGAAATACTCTACATGCGACTCCTGCCTTTTATAGCTATAAAGCTAACCGAAGATACAGGCCCTCATAAACGCGATATCAATCCACAAGCCACTTCCGGGACTGCCATGACCGGCATTCCGAATAGATAGCAAGGACACTACTTCATACACTCAGCAACGTTTGTATTTGAATTAAGCCTTTTGGTGGGGAATCATTGAACAAGTCGCTGAGCGCTATGCAACTCTCACTACATCAAGTTGATTCTAGGCACTAATTCTTTCCTCCTGTTCTGAGACCCAGCACCCCGGCATCGTTCAAACCTAACGCCGTGCCGAGATCTTTTACGCCGGTGAAAAGCGAACACGCACATATTCAGAGTTCTGTTTAACGACGTCGTTTCGAAGCGTTGCCCGTATTTTCACATAATCACGTGGTGCACAGGAGTGCTGCGTGCGTATTTCTTTTCAGGATTTTATATTAAAACGTAGATATTTGTGTCAGCCTGTCCGCTCGGCAAAAAGTCTAAAGCGCCGCTTTGTAGGAATGGTCACATCGCAAGCTCCTCGTACCCTGACAAAAAAATTGGCTGTGGTTTAGCTCTGGTTAAACCTGGTAGAGTAGTGAGAGTCGAGGCGGGCGGCGTCTACTCCGCCATCGGCGCAGCGGCGAGGCGCGCGGCGCGCACACCAGCTGCGTGCTCTGACGTCACTCCGCGCATGCGCACAACTAACGAGGCGGGCGGCGTCTGCTCCGCCGTCGGCGCAGCGGCGAGGTGCACACACCAGCTGCGGGCTATGACGTCACTCCGAGCATGCGCCCAGCTGGCGGGGCGGTGGTGGCACGGCTCAGCGCGCAGCCACGCTGACCTCGCGAAGCGGCTGGCGTAGTGTAGCTCTCGCTACAAAAACAACCGCCTTCTTTCTTTCCAAATACAAAATAAAATATGGATGTTGCTTGTCGAAGTATTTCTGCTATCACACCAACGGCAGGTTAGAATTCGTGCATGCGGAGTAAAGTAAACAGGAAGCCACGATGTTGCTCAGGCAGCCGCGGCGAGCCTGTCTAGATAACGCCCTTGTCCGGTACACCAAACAACGATGCTGTGTGATACTTCACTCTGTTCAGGCTTGTACTCTTGAGCGATACAAGGCAAGCGCCGATTGAAAACCATTACGCGCAGAGGTTACGCGAATGTTTCCCTTCATACCATTTGACGAGGCAAAGAGAACACCAGTGACAACGCTACAGTGCGTACGCACCTTCACTAGGCTCTTAATACCGTTTGAACTATTTCAAAACAGGACCTATCAGTTGTTTACAGCAGCACGTCATGCAGCCGTCTTTAAAACGACTACGTTGTCAGGTTGAAGTTCGTGTTATCGCTTTGTTTAGCAAGATTTTTAGCATCTGGCAACTGCGAACAGCTGTATCAAGGCCGCGTTCGTGAGTTGCCCATTTCAATGCATGGGTGAATGCGCAGCTTTCCCTCTAGAGTCAGTAAGTCGACTCTACTGCAGAGCTAAGACTCCTTATGTGCAATAAGCGACGGCGTCCTAAAAGGGGCCCCGAAACACATTTTCAGTGCATTGTTTTGCCCATTGGTTGCATAAAGGAGTTATAGTGATGCTATTAGCATCGGTCGTACGACGTATGCTCCTGTTTTTAATATATTAATTATCTCGCAAAAACAAATTCATGGCGCTGACGGTGTCACCATACAGTGGCGGTTTTTAGCATCGGATATGACATCACGGAGGGCGAGCTTTATGATTGGACAGACAGTAAATATACTGCAAATTGTGTTAATAACTAGAGATACGTTTGGTCAAGTTTTTGTGTTCTATATTACATTAACAAAACCAACTTGTTTGCCCTAGATAAAAGCACTGTAAAGCAAGTAAAACAAAAATACACCACTAGAGGCTCTGGCTACTTTTTGCATCGACGGACTTTGCGCCTCTCTGTAAACATCCTACGACCTAACACTAACACTTATGGGTACTCTCTATGTATCTGAGAGCGGATTTGCAGAGTTGATCCGATTGAGCCATTGCACTCTATAAGCGTTCGTTTCGGTCCCAAGGAATGATGCGTTCAGTTCACATTTAGCAAACAGTGCGCATCGTCAGCTTGTGGAGGATCACCGGGTAGCGGCGCAAGATGGCGCCACGTTCCCGTCAACAGCGCGCGCTCCTTGCTCGCCGTGAAAAACCAGCGCGCTAGGGGCGATGGTTGGCGGTAAGCACTAGCGGCACGCGCTATGCTAAATGTGTCTGATATCTTGCGCGGGCTGTCACACCGTCGCAGTATCTCGCGCTCGAGATGGGATCCATAAGTAAGGGAACGTCACTGATCAGTGTTCCCTTCTGCGCCGTCGTGGTGACGATGAAGCATCGCTGGGTCAGCTGGGCGTTCACATGGTTGTTGCAACCATGCAAACGGCGCCGCCAGCCTTGGCATGAACGAGTTACAGAGAACAGGCAACCATGGAGTGTAAACTTCCGTCACGTGCTAAGATAGGCTGTTTTGATTGGTCGCACAGTGTGTCGTCATTGGGAGAGTGAAATGGGAATGGGAAGCTGCGCGAAAATCGAGTTGAGGGCAGCATTTTGTTTGCTTGTATTTTGAAATTTCTTAATTGAATAACTCCCGTTCCTATGCATCGATTCTCATAATTCTTTTTGAGTCAGCATCTGTGCGACATAAAGAATCCATCTGAAGTGTAACCGGCATCCGTTCGAGCGGTGTTTCGCAGCCCCTTAAAGACGCGGAACTTAGGCAGCTCCATGCTGCTTTCTCCTTTTTTTTTTTTGCTCTCGCATGTTTGCGCCTGTTCCACAACTGCGGCTGTGCCACTCTCAACCGACGTGTCGCCCCTTAGACGTCCCGCCGTCGGCGCTGGCGTCGGGATATCAAGTTTTCCAGAACGTGCGTCGAGTCCTCGAGCACAAGTTACAGAACACGGCGTGGTTTAAGGACCCCGTGCGAAATGTCAGCTTGGGAAAGTTCGATACCCTGAACGTCACCTTCGGCTACCCGAGCGAGCTCTCCGACGAGTCCGCGCTGGAAGCGCTGTTCGGTGAGCATCCGACCGGCGCGAGTGCTTCGCTTCGTGCTGCGTTAAAGTACGGTCACATCTGCACCCTTTTTATGGGTCGTTATTTAGAGTGATTTCTTCACGCAAGGATTTGTCGAGTGGTATAAGCTGCCATTGAACCCTTTCACTTGTCATAAATGATGGTGGATTTTAATTCCGCAAGGGCGTCTGAGCCCAATAGGCACCAAACGCAAGGAAGCTGCTTGAATTATGTAAATAAAATATGCTGGGTTGGGAAGGTTTTGAAAGAGCTATGAAAAAACGTGGTGTATAGGGCTGAAAAAGCTCATTCGCGGCGTGTAATGAGATGTGGAAAAAGTACTGAAAGGCTACGTGTGCACTGCTTGCCTGGGCACGCCGTTTGCTCCTGTGCTGCAAATTCTAGTGTGCACTTCATGATTTTGTCGCTGTAAACATTTTTATTGCACTACTCAGGACATTGGCCTCCAGGTTTGAGCCATGGTAGCTTCCTCCTAGTTTTCTCCCACGTCTGTTACCATGGCAAACAAAATTACCTAAACGATCGGAAGTGTACGGAGTCCCGTGCTCATAATTCGTGATTTAGGGGAAGTGAGGCTATTTGAAATCTTGATGTCGACGAATATACCGTGTAACGCAGGATAAATGACAAATTATCATTGAAGCGAGATACTCATTATTGAGAGAATGCCACCACTTTACGCAGTACGGATGACCTATGCTCCGTTTCATACATAAGGTGCAACGCTGTCAAAGCTAGAGCTGTTGTTTGCGCTGCCGGCATCCGCGACCAAAAAGTAGTGCGTTCCTTGGGGTGAGCGAAACATAGCGAGTACTTTGCCTGCAGGCTTACTACATGACAAATTTGTCATGAGCTTGATTAAATGTTCTGTGACTGCTGACTGCACGGTGACGCTTTCTCGTGCGTTACACCATTCGGCCTCAGAACAAGCGCGGAGTAATACGCCTCCCTTTATTTTCCCGTGCGGACTACTTCCGTACCTTTAACAGCGTTGCCCCTGATGTATGAAACGGAGTGTATGTGATACTCAGCATTTGGCTTGGATATGTGCGAAAAATAGAAGCCAGCTAGGGACCATTACTTAAGTTCCTGCTTAAATTTTCTCTGATTTGTGCGCTTAAATATATGAGCAAACGGGTCCACAGAACAAAAACATGGTCTGAATTTGTCACACATTAATCACAGTTTCTTTGTAAGGGGCAATAAATACCGAACTATGAGACAAGACAAAAATCGTGCCATTAAAAACATCAGAAAATTGTCGCATAGTATGGAAGCGCTTAATAGTTTTCTTGAGAAATGTGCGAGCAAATCAGTTTAAATGCAAGGTCTTCGTAACTGTTTCCTCACTTTTCTCGCATGCCACTGTTGAGGATGATGTTTATAATTTATATATTATAGTGTGTGCTTTAAATATACCGGTCTGTACTTTAAAGCGTGCGTGTTTGTGATTACATTACAAGGAAACTCAGACCTCCGTCATAAAAGAATGTCTATTCACGATTGCTTGTGGCCTCGGTGGACAATTTGCCATTTTTTATAGAGTGGGATACAGCTTAAGAAAACAGCAGTTGGCAACTGTGTACCATGGCCCACGGAGTCCGGCATTACTCCGCTATCTAAGCTCAAAAAGTGTTTGCCAAAGAGAATTTTTAAGTTTCCCGCTTTTAAAGAAAGCAGAGGCGTCAGAATTGTTAGGCTTGTAATTTCACCTTGCGAATGCCTCTTTCTTTAGGCAACGAGAAAAACTTCAGCAAAGCAGTATTTCCTTCCGGTAGAGGATTAGTGTTAGGTGATCATGATTGTGGATGGAGTCTCACTGGAGACTTAAGTTGTGTCTGACCATAATATAGTTCTTTCCCTGTTCCCCTGTCATAACGAGATCTTTTTCTCAGATACGGCGGCTAAAATCATGATTCGTTTGATTTACTACTAAACTGATCAAGTACTATAGCGGCAATCATTAAAATTAGTCTACGCACTGCTTTTGCATGCTTGAACAGCAGCTTGGGCTTGTTGGTGATCCATGATCTCTAAGTAACAGCGCAAAAAACACAGACGGGACACATAGAACAAGAACACAAACGAGCGCAGCGCTCGTTGGTGTTCTTGTTCTATGTGTCCCGTCTGTGTTTTTTGCGCTGTTACGTCGAGTTCGAGATTTGCATGTTTATTTGTTGACTGTTTTTGTGGGTTTCCCTGAGCATAAACACAGCGTGCAGCATCAGTAAACCCGGAGCGCGGTGAGATATTCACGAATCTATTTTAACGTCGTCATCATTATTATTTTTATTGTTATTGCTCACTGATTAATATCTTATTATTGTTTGATTATTGTACCTCACTTTAAGCGGAAACATTCTTTAAAGGCAACAGTAAGAAAAATAAAGCAAAGTGTCGTTAGAACACATGACGTAGGCTCTTTAATTATTTGCGGCTGAATAGATACAGCTACTGCTGCATCTATCCAGTGATTTTTTGACTGGCAAAATTTACATTACAACACAGAATGCCTACTTGCTAAAACTTAAAAGCCTGCGGCCTGGATTTTCTGCACACACGGCAAATGGCAATTATCACAACCGCTGCCGAAGAATGTCTCCTGTGTGTTCACGTCAATTCTACCATTGCAGAAACTGCAGGGGGGGGGGGGGGGGGGGGTCTGTCAATTCAGGCACATGTATAATGACACATGGCCCACTGTCCTCTTTTATAGTAGAGCGCCAGTTGTTTCAGCCATGCCAGCCCAGTTTCGAGCAGTTGTCGTCGCTGTTGTCTGGTTCTCATTCCCCCCTCTACATCCCTCTCTCTCATTGAATGAAGTTTGGAGGAGCGGAGGAAGGAGAGAGAAGGAAAGAAGGAAGGAGGGCAGGCGGAGAAGAGGAGCGAGTGGGAAAAGTGCCGAGGATAAAAAAACTGCTGATGGTTTAGCCCCGGTTAAACCCAGTGTGTACGCGATAGCTTCATGCACATGGTTACACGGGGTAAAGCTGTTCAGCAGAAGGTGTTTCCTTGGTTATAGCTATGAAGACACTGCGGTGATCCGTGAAGAAGTTCCTAGCTACTGCGCACGCGCGACGCGCGCAGCGAGGCTGCGGAGTCGGCAGCGGCGACGGCGCAACGGTGACGTCACGCGCGGCGCACCTGTTGCTCAGCGCATGCGCATTAACGGCTCCGGCTCCGCCCGCTGACCTTGGCTTTAGATGGCGTAGTGAACCTATCGCTTCAAAATACACGTCGAAGCGCGCTGAGAGAGCGGCTGAGACAGCACGACACTGTTCCTGTGAGGGAGTTGTCCCTCGCCTCAATAATAATAATAATAATAATAATAATAATAATAATAATAATAATAATAATAATAATAATAATAATAATAATAATAATAATAATTAGTTTTGGGGAAAGGAAATGGCACAGTATCTGTCACATATATCGTTGGACACCTGAACCGCGCCGTAAGGGAAGGGATAAAGGAGGGAGTGAAAGAAGAAAGGAAGAAAGAGGTGCCGTAGTGGAGGGCTCCGGAATAATTTCGACCACCTGGGGATCTTTAACGTGCACTGACATCGCACAGCACACGGGCGCCTTAGCGTTTCGCCTCCATAAAAACTGCAGCCGCCGCGGTCGCGGATTCGACCCCGGGAACTCCGGATCAGTAGTCGAGCGCCCTAACCAAAGAGCCACCGCGGCGGGTCCTCGCTTCAAGCGGCGTGACTAAACTAAGCCGCGTGTGGTTAGCAACTGGTATGCCCGTGTCTGAGCAGTCGTGGCCGCCGCAGTAAGCTTAGGGCATAACCGTCTCAGGGACGCTGCCTCAAACGCAGTCGAGGCGAAGCGTTGCGCTCTGAACGCTGCGCGTAATGCCGGTGGCGCGCCACGTTCAAGCGGCGGGACGCTGCCAATAAGCGTTGTGGAGGCGGAGAGTCGTAAGAACACTGCACGTGTGCCGTGGGCAGCAAACACAAACGTGGTGCCGGTGGAAGAAAAAAATACCCTTCTCAGGACGCTTCTCGGAATAGCAGTGCAGGCCGCCGCGGTGGCTGAGTGGTTAGGCTCTCGGCTGCTGGCCCGAAAGACGCGGGTTCGATCCCGGCCGCGGCGGTCGAATTTCGATGGAGGCGAAATTCTAGAGGCCCGTGTGCTGTGCGATGTCAGTGCACGCTAAAGAACCCCAGGTGGTCGAAATTTCCGGAGCGCTTCACTACGGCGTCTCTCATAGCCTGAGTCGCTTTGGGACGTTAAACCCATATAAACCAAACCAAACCGAATAGCAGTGCGCCACACAATCCTCACATCTGTTCCAATGTGTTTCTGACACCACAAAGCACGAACTGCAATTCTTCCATAATGAACGCACTATGAAAGTAGAGAGAGAGAGAGAAACGTTATTGTTGGAGAGGAAGTCGGGGCACGCCCCTGGGTCTCCGCACGACCCCACTACACTCAAGTGTTTATGTCCCTAAGGTCCATAACACTGGCAGCAGAGTCATGCGTGTTTTTATTATATCATTAGTCATGTCGTGAACCAGCACGTGATGATCACTATTCGTACCATTCTTGCAAAGCGCCTGTAGCTTTGTTCCTTTATGCTTGGCTTTGTAGATTCAGCGTTCAGGAATACGGCAAGCCATGTTGCAGGTGTTATCTCTGCATCTTTTAACCGGCCATTCTTTCGATCAGCAATGCCTACGTGACTAGCACGGGTCCAATAATTTGTACCGGTAATAGATGCACTGAGTGCCCCATTGCGTTTTTTTTTTCCTCGGCCGCAATGCAGCGGACTTCCCGGACGTGGCCGAGTACTTCTTGGCTCCCTATCTCAAGTCTCTCGGTGTCCTGACGCACCGTGCCGTCAGAGGGAATTCCACCGAGAATTTCAAGGCCGCAGAAATTAACGCAGAGTACAGACGACAAGGCAACCGCCTCGTTGTCACTGCGGGCATGCTGCTGCCACCGATCTACATCCCAGATGCGGCTGCGGCGATGAATTACGGAGGATTCGCCCAGGTACGGTCGTGCGCTGTGTCTCTGTCGCCAGGCATCATTAGGAGCCGAGCGAACGATTACAGTATTAAGGCGAAAGGCGTCATTGCCTCATGAGTCCACCGGAAGTATCCGTTCACGGGAGTTCTCCTCCTCACTTGTTAATCAAATGACGTCACCAAAACTAAAATATATGAAATAAAAATAAAAAGAATAAAAAGCAAAGCACATTAAAATGAGTGAAAATAAAAAACAAATAAAAGTGAAAATAAAAATAACAGAAAAAAATTCACTTTAAAATTAACAATAAAAAATTCAATACACAACGTGTACTGCATCGTGGGAGAAAACCCGCGTTATAGAATTTTAATTGGTTTTTCCATGCTTTCACATTCCTGCACTTAAACAGACTTAAGTGTCCTCAAAAATTTTTACTGCGCGCGTAATTTCACGCAGCATGTAAGAATGAAATCAAAAACGGTTGTATGTAAGGATGTCTCTTTGGTACTGATTATTTCTGGTCTTATTTCGCTCACGCACTACTGTACTGTACCTTTAGAATCTATCTCTCAAGCACGCGCTCTAAAACGAGCCGTAGTTTTTCTGAGGAAGTCTGATCATCCCCGCCGCGGTGGATCAGTGGTTAGGGCGCTCGGCTACTGATCCGGAGTTCCCAGGTTCGAATCCGACCGCTGCGGCTGCGTTTTGATGGAGGCGAAATGCTGAGGTGCCCGCGTGCTGTGCGATGTCAGTGCACGTTAAATATCCCCAGGTGGTCGAAATCTCTAAAATAGAGGACGCCCTCCAACGGCTGACCCCCACTATTGACCGTCTCATTGAAGGCTGTTCCGCCATGGCAGCCATTATCCACACCTTCACTATCCGTCTCGACCGCCTAACGGGCCCCCCGCAAATGGTCGACCTCAGCACCCACCCGCGCACTCAGTCGCCTTGTCCGACTCCCGCGCCCGAGAGTGCAGCCGCGCGCGCGTGTGCTGGCGGTATTCTCAAAACCGCCATAGCGCTTCCGCAGCGCCCCGAACCCTGCACGAAACGCGATGGCTAGCGCGCCCATCATGGTATGGCAGTGGAACGGCAGGGGCTTCAAGGCAAAGCATACCCGGCCTTGGAGCATACCCTGCAGGCCCAGCCATACACACGCCACATTATCGCGCCGCAAGAAACGTACACTGACACCAGACTCACCAGCTATGCCGCCTACAACCAACCGGTGGCGCCGGATCTCCGCCCGAGTACCGCCATCCTCATACACCGCAACCTCAAGGCCAATCAGCTCGATCTTGACAACTCCGAAGTCCCACACACTTTCATGCAGGCCCTTCCCAACAGCCGAATCCAATCCCCGCTCAACATCTTAAACGTGTACAGCCCCCCAAGTGACAAGAGCCCTAAGATAGCCACTCTCCTCCGCAAGGCCTGTGCAGCCGCGCGGAACGAGATGCTACTTATAGTGGGCGACTTTAACGCACCGCACGCCGAGTGGGGCTACCCCCGCAAAGCCTGAGGTCGCAAAGAGCCTAATGTGTGGGAGACGGCCCAAACACTAGGTCTGACGCTACTCCTCGACCCCGAATGACACACCCGTTTCGGCAACAGCGTCACGCAAGACAGCTGTCCGGACCTCACTTTCGCCCGCAATATCTCAGATGCGCGTTGGGAAAATCTCGGTATGAACATAGGTAGCGATCACTATATTCTCAACACTACCTTTACTGCCACCACAGCAAGGCCCTCTGTCGCACTGTCGCACACACCAACTAGGACGCTTTCCGGTACGTGCGAGCTCAGCGCCCGCAGAGCCCCATAAACGACCTCGACACATGGAGAGAGAGAGACACTGCTCCGCGTCGCCGCCAACTCCACCTCCCACACCCGACGCCAAACTCATGCACATGTGGGAGGCCCAGCGTAGCCTCCACGCTCGCTGGCTCCGACGCAAACACAACCGCCCTCTCATGCTTCGCCTCGCTCGCCTCGAACGAGAGATCGAAGCCTACTCTACCAAACTCAGTCAGGAGCAATGGCACTAGACTTGCGACCGCCTCAAAGGGCAGTTGAGATGCATGAACAGATGGTTTCTGCTCAAGCACTTGCTTGATCCGACACACACCAAGTCTGCATCCCACAAGAATCTCAACCGCGTCATACATGCGTTTCAAGGCACCAACGAGGAACTCCTCGTTACCTTGAAAGACAAATACATCAACACCTCCACAGACATACCCATCCCCTCGGAATACACGGGATCTAAAAACCAAAACATGGACAGAGACATCATGGCGTAGGAAGTCCGCGCAGCCCTGAACCACATCAAGACTACCGCGGCCGGCGGCGACGACCGTATCACCAACAAGACGCTCCGCAACCTCGACGACCATTCAGTCGAAGCACTTGCGAACCTTTTCAACCACCACTGGCATAAAGGTTGCCTTTCGGACTCCTGGAAGCATGCCGAGGTAATCTTCGTAGCCAAACCAGGCAAACGACTCGAGCTAGGCAACCTCCGGCCCATCTCGCTCACGTCTTGCCTGGGGAAGGTTATGGAGCACATGATTCTACACAGACTTCACAACCCACGTAGTCAAGGAGGACCTCCTACCCGCCTCCCCACCCCGACCTCGACCGAGCGCAAGCCACCATGCTTCGCAGACTGCAGACCAGTTCGATTCTCAGCCATGCTCGACTATACCTCATCACTGACGGGGAATATGACCCCGTCTGTCCTAACTGCGACCACGGAGTGTTTGCCACTCAGGCACACATCCTCTGGGGATGCGAGGGTAACCCGCCCCCACAGAAATTACTGCCAGCTCCCTCCTTGGAGGGTTGGATCCAACTTCTTGCAAGACCAGACAAGAAGACACAACTCGCACTCGTCTCTTGGCTCCAGATGTCACCCCCACCTGGGGGCCACACTCAGCCTAGCTGCCCTAACTCCCAACCCTAAAGTGGAAAATAAAGTTGTTCTCTCTCTCTCTCTCTCGCCTCCATCGAAACGCGGCCGCCGCGGTCGGGTTCGAACCCGGGTACTCCGGATCAGTAGCCGAACGCCTAACCACTCGAGCCTCCGCGGCGGGCCTGTTGCCTGGGAAGTGATGCGTAAATGAGTAGTCCTACAATAGAACCGCGCACTGGTAATTTTGCTGCAAAATCACAATTTACACCGAAAATTTGTGCTTATCTTGTCTCTTCCCGTTTCTCAAGTTCAGCTGAAGGAATGCAGAAGTGTAGGAAAGTTCATAGTAGCAATGCTTTTTGGAGAATTCTGGCTCTTCAATAAACCGTGCGGATGGGGAGTCTCATTAGGAACGTCTAGAGAGCTTGAATCATAGCGCCTCAAATCCGTTTAACAAGCTGTCTTGGTGCCACTGTGCCTTCAGTAGTCATTTGTTCATATGGCATTTCCGAGGCAAGGTTTTTCCTTATTGGTATCATGTAGCCGTCATCTGCGTTACGAAATTACCTCAGATCTTCTTTTCATCGCAGTAAACATTCAAGAAGCATTAACGGTGTGTGTACAACTCGTAGTTAACGCTTGGTACGGCTTAAATAGGACGTTCGCATTCTATCATGCTTTGAAAAGTGTCATTCTGGAAAACATGTACTCGAAAATCGCAAGAAATCTTTGATATCTTGTCCGCATCAATAAAGTCTGTGTTATACGCTTATATTTATTGTCTCTTCCTAAAACGAGATTTCACCAGATTTGAAATTAGTTACTCTTTCATTTAACCAACATGGCGTACTGTGGTTAAGCAGGTCCGGGGAGGTCGTCTGCGACTTGAGAACTTTACTTTTTTTTCTGCAAGCGTCCTTTTATTCAGCTGGAGAGGTCAGCTTGACGTTGTCCGCATTTATTCCAGATTGTCGGCCACGAATTGATGCACGCCTATGACATCAATGGTATCAGGTTGACTAGCGAAGCCCGTGCGGCCAAGTACAACGCTACGGACCCGACGCTCCAAGAGTACGAAAAAAAGGTGCTTTGTCTTCGAGCCTCGTATCTAAAGGTGCGTACCTTTTACCCCTTTTGAACGTAGTGCCCGCAGAATCCTCGTTGAGTAGTTAAGAAATATCGTTTAAGAAGCGGTAATAAGTAAATGGCTTACGAATAATTATTGTAATAATGGGTAGTTACGAGGAAAGAAAAGACGCAGTGACTGCCCTTACAAAGATTTCTTTAGAAAGTTTATAGACTGTCCATAGACTTCTGTTTATAAAGTTATAGGTTCTCTGTAGACAACCCTAGAGAGCAGTCCATAGGCAATACAAATCTTATGGACAGTCTATAGACAATCTATAGATTTATGGCCATACACTTTCAGTAGACTTTTGTCTATATACAGTATATAGACTATGAATAGACAAAAAGAAATGTCTATAGGAAGGCAATAGGGACTGTAAGAAGTCTATAGACCACTTTTATAAGGGTGCCAAGTCGAAGCCCCATCCTATCGTCCTTCGAATTTTGCCTATGTCGAAATGCGGCTGCCGCGATAAGAAATTGATGCGGTCCCCTCATGATCTGCAGCCGAACTTCTGTACTCGGCCACCACGGTGGATATTTCATAGGAAGACGCAGAAAGAAGTTTTTCAAAGAAAGCTTTCAAGTCGGCTAGATCAAGGTACAAATAGCCTGCTTGTAATAAAAACGTTAAAAAAAGAAAATCGAACTAAATGAAAAGATGCGAAGAGCAGGGTTCATGATAAACAGAAAGTAGAGATTAAACTGAACGGTTGCTCGTTATCTATCCCAGCTTTTTTTGCCTTCCCTCTTACGCACTCACTCCATATTTGCTTGGAGCTGATTTGGCATAGAATCTGCGCAACGACGGGACATAAGCTTAAGAAAAAAACACATCCAAAGGAAGTTCTTTGAGTACACCTCTTTTAGGCACCTCTGGGTGCTTGCCAGCGTTTCAACAGGAAGACTTGTCTTCACCCAGACGAAGACAAGTGCTCTTGTCGAAACGCTGGCAAGCACCCTGAGGCTTTGTCCCCTACCTTGTTCCCTTTGTGATTATCAAAAACCATCTGCCCGTTCTCTCCCTACCATGTTTGCTCAATGTGATTTTAGTTTAGGCTTTGTCAAACAGGTTGAAATAATTTTTGCACACCGTGTGCGTAATTGCACCTTTGTCCGTAAAGTTTCGGGACTGGTTTACTTTCTTCTCTAGAAATGATTCCCCAAAACAAATGTTGGTGCGTATGTGTAGCGCCATCTTTTCGGGCTAACCTGAGGTATTTATGCTAATTGCTGTGGCAGCCGCTAGATGACACTACATGTAGAAATATGCGGTGTCACTAGTCGTTTGCGCATGCTACTGTGAGTGAATGTGGAGAGATGGACGTCCACCTCGAACAGCGTGTGAACATAAAATTCTGTGTGAAGCTTGGAAAGACAGCCACACAGACGTATGAGCTCCTTCGTGACGCTTACGGCAACGAGACATTATCGCAGGTGCGAGTTTTCGAGTGGCACAAGAGGTTCGTTTCGGGGAAAACGTCGGTGGAAGGCGACACAAGGCAAGGGCGCCCTTCAACCTCACGGAATGAAAACAACGTGGCTTGGATCAGGAAAATCGTACAGCAAGACCGCACCATTAAAGTCCGCATGCTATCAGATGCTGTCGACATTAGTAAGACAACATGCCTCCAAATTTTGCTTGTGGACTTGGAGAAACGAAAGCTGAATGCCAGACTTGTGCCGCACTCCCTCACACAGGACCAGAAGGACACGCGGGCATCAGTGAGCGCTGATTTGCTCTCCGAGGCAGAGAAGGATGCTGCATTCGCCGACAGCATCATTGCTGAAGACGAAACATGGTGTTTTCAATACGATCCTCAAAAAAAGAGGCAGAGCGCCGAATGGCGGTCCACAAGCTCTCCGGCGTCGAGTAAGGTGCGGCGACAGAAGACCAAAACAAAGGCGATGCTGATAGTCTTTTTGGATGCCAGAGGTGCCATACACCACGAGTTCGTCCCACATTGGCAAACGGTGAATCAGGACATTTATATCCGCGTGCTCCAACACATGCGTGACGCACTGCGACGCCGTCGCCCTGACTGATGGGCATCTCGACAATGGAGCTTTCTCCACGATAACGGAAGGCCGTACGCTGCTCTCAGCGTGACAAAATTTCTCGCCAAGCACAGCATTACAGTACTTCCCCATCCGCCATACTCGCCTAACCTCTCCCTATGCGATTTTTTTCCTGTTTCTTCGTGTGAAGAGAGCACTAAAAGGTCGCTGGATGGGGAGCGTGGAGGCCATTCAAGACGCCACGACAAAGGAGCTGACAGCCCTGCCAAAATAAGCGTTTTCCAACTGTTTCCAAGACCTCAAGAAGCGTTGGAAGCTGTGTATAGACTGCAAGGGAGACTATTTCGAAGGGGTGATGCACAAATGAATTCAATGTTAAACGCATTTTTTAATGGACTCAGTCTCGGAACTTTACGGACAAAGGTTGTACGTTATGAAGCAATGTAAATATTTCATCACGTCTTTATGTGGGTCTTGTGCAAACCTGCTGGAGTATCTTCTGTCGTGTTATTAAAAAGTTATGTTATTTCTGGCAATTATTTTTCTGATCACTACTTTTACTGTATAATCAGGGAAATGTGTGAGATTTCTTTACTTGCGTAAAAGGTCATTTCACAGCGGGATGCTTCTGCAAATTATTTCTTTAATTTGCTCTCCCCTGCAGCTTTTAAGACAGAGCTGATGTGATGATGTACAAACACTACGTAGAAGGCAAATGACACATTGCATCGGACCGGGCTAAACTGAACTGAAAAAAATTAATAACAACTGGGGCCTCCTCTCCACCTATAGTAGGTCGGAAAGGCTTCATCTTCATTCACCATTCAAAAGGGCTTCATAGCCGCCGTGGTGGCTCAGTATAGTTATAGAGCTCGACAGCTGACCCGGAAGACGCGGGTTTGGCCTCGGCTATGGCGGTCGCATTTCGTTTGAGGCGAAATGGTAAAAGCTCATGTACCGTGCGATGTCAGTGTACGTTAAAGAACCCCAGGTGGTCGACATTATTCTGAGCCTTCCACGTCGGCGTCCCTGATAGCCTGATTCACTTTGGGACGTTAAACCCTATAAAACCATAACTCATACAAGGGCTTTATATTGTACCTCTCCTTAGAGCATATGCAGTGCTTGCAGTCTTCGCGGCAAGTGTCATTTGACATCTAAATATACAGCGACATTTATGCAGCACAGCAATGGGACACCTTTGCCCGCTAACCGCAAGCGGTCATGTACAGTCGTGAGCAGTATGAAAGGGAACATTAACACAAGAACACGCTCGAAGCATATGACTCTCGTGCTCCCCGGATAAGTCCGAGCTCCTCATCCTAACTGACCGTGCCAACAAGAAGACTACTTCCAAATGTGGCCCAGATCATTTCCAAAATTTGGCCAGGGCCACCCCCGAAATTTGATCTTCGCCGATTTGGACCAAAATTGATGTCCAACCATAATTTACCGTGCCTCACACGATGGCGACCTCCAAATTTGGCCCGGGTCATTTCCAAAATTTGCCTCCCGGGCCACCCCCGAATTTGACCTTGGCCGATTTGGACCAAAGGCAATCAAGTAAAGCCAGTGCTTTCGCAACACGATAGGATTAACCAAGTTAATACCCTGGCTTTATTTTTTTTCAATTTTGAAGCAAAACGATTCACTACAATAGGTAAAGCAGTCGTCGCGTAGGCCAGAGAATGACCTTGAACGACCTTCAGCCCAACCATTTAGCCGTGTTTGACCATATGTGGTACAGTTATGGTGTCGAACCCTTGACTCCTGACCTTGACCCATGACCTTTAGTTGACCTTTTAAGCTCTGACCTTGAGTTGACCTTTGACATTTGACACTGGGTGACCTTTGGGTTGACCTTCGACCCTAAGAACATCCGGTGGGGTGATGTGAAGCCACGTGATGACATCCGATGGGGGTGTCGTGAGACCATGTGATACCACTTCATAGCCACGTGGTCGTGTAGGTGTATATAGAACTCAATAACATCCACCGCGCGATGTGGACTTTCAGAGTTTCGTACATGTTCTTGCTGCGGCTGCGTGTCAAGCCCACTGTGCACTTGCAGGCGGAATCAAACTCACGGGCGAGGACGCTAGACCAGACGATAGACGCGGAAGGATTCGCCGACTACACGGGCATCCTGTTGGCGCACGAAGCGTTCCGCCGCCTAGCGGACGATCGGCGCACCAGGACTGTGCCTGACGTGGGGCTCACCGCTGACCAGGTCTTCTTCGTGGCGCACTGCATAAAGTACTGCAACGCGGACAAAGTGAACAGAACTCGGGAATTAGGCGGAGCGTACTGGCACGACCGCTCCCGCTGCATAGTGCCTCTGCAAAATATGCCCGAATTCGCCCAAGCGTTCTCCTGCCGGCGTGGGGACTATATGAATCCCGACAATAGGTGCGACTTCTGGTAGAGCGGCGCGGGTAGTGACAACAGTTTTTCGTGGACTATTCGCAGTTGCAAGCTCCATATTTTTGCATGTCAAATTTTGTTGATGTGGAATGTGTTAGCCACTGCTATCGCAACTAAACCCTGTCACTCACTTCTGCCCTCGGCTTTTTCATTACAAAATTTTGTTAGACAGTCTCTGTCTATAAAGTCTATAGACTCTTTATAGACAAATCCTAGAGAAAAGTCTATAGCCAATACAAATGCTATGAACAGTCTATAGACAATCTATAGATTTGGGCCATACACTTTTAGTACACTTTTGTTTTGCAGTCTATAGACTAAGGATAGACAAAAACAAATATTTCTAGGAACGCAGTAGTGTCTATAAGCAGTCTATAGACTGTTTATAGACCATTTTTATAAGGGTTCGCTTCCCACACTGAGTAGAGCTTCGAAGGTATTATTTTAGTCACCGCATGGGTCAAGTTCTCAAACACGTGCGTGCTACATTCTGTCCATATGCTAACTGTAACATATTTTGGCCTCTTATTTATCTATAGGAAAACCGTTATGTAGAAGTATCTCTGAAAACACATCAGTGAAGCGAAGTTTTTGCTAAGGTCGCTTCCCTCAAGGGGGCAGCAACGCCAGCCGGTTCACTCAAAACGTTATTTACCCGCTTGGAAAGCGCCCGAGAAGCATTTCTATGCGTTTTACGGCATCACCCGCGCGTCCCACTCAATAGCAGTGAAGGTGGAACATTGTGCGAGGCATGGCCTTCGTGCTTGGGGTGGCGCCCGCGGCTTTGCGGGGGACATCGACTCTTGACCCTTGACCTTTGGCCTTTGAGAATAAATGACCTTGGTCGAATTTGACTGCTGGTGAACCTGGGTGTGCTCGGGCGGAAGACAAGCCTGACCCAGTCTCAAAATTGGATTGGCCTACCTCTAAATATTGGGTTGGCCCACTACCCAAATTTTGGTGAGCCACTCCCGAAGATTTGAAAATCGTAGTTGACCAAAGAACCGACCTAGGAAACCCACAAAATGGGCTTGGCCCACCCACGGAATATGGGTGATCCACACCCGAAAATTTGAAGATTGAGTTAACAAACGTTTGGAACCCACCTGGGACACCCCCTAAATGGGTTTGGTCCAACCTGTGTTCTTCAGTACTCTGTACTTTTTTTAGTTTTCTCATTGCCGATTCCACATTTTCACAGACTCTTCCGACGATCTGGTTATCATGGCTGAATGTAGACGCGTAAGCATATAACACCTTCAGTATGTACAGGGTTGGTCAAAAGTTCCCAGGCCAAAGGGTCTACTTTTGAGCAATGCGCAGGTGCAGTTTGGACACTCCCCGCAGCTCAATATATCTGTACGGTATAAGGAAACATTATTCTCACCTTGATATCGTTGGTAGATTTACAGAGCTCTTAAGTGCCCGACATTAATAAGCAGACCCCATGGCCTGGGAACTTTTGGTCAAACCTGTACCTCTTAAGCTTAATTACGGTAACTGCCACCACTGTTCATACTGCAATATTCCTCCATATTTCCACCTATATCCTGACTGATGTGAAATCGCACACCTAGTTCTCGTCGGTCCACTAATCCACGACAGCATAGTACGTACTCACCCTTTAGCACTTTATACGCCTCATCTGTCCTCCTAGCCTTACTAATGCCTATGACAATATTTATTTATTTATTTATTTATTTATTTATTTATTTATTTATTTATTTGAACCTCAAGGGTCCCTGGTGGGACATTACATGATTGATAATACCCTCCAGTTTCTCGAAAAGTACTGCCACGCCAGCCTCACTGGATAAGTTTCTAGCGTTAAACATTGCCGGGTTCATTTTCCATTTGTGGCCTGCCCGCAGCCAGAGATTCTTAACACCCTCCGATGCGACGCAGGTCTGACCGCCGCCTTGGTCAAGTTGCTCCATATTCGCTGGGGCTGTTGGTCTATTCTTATAGGAGTTTGCTTGCCAAGTATTACACCACGGTGGCCAAATCATTTTCTGGTGGAGAGTGCGTTGTCGGCTATGGATACCCAGATCGCACGGCATCCCAGGCCTGTTGATTCAATTCTATGGACACGAGTATTTTTTTTTCGGTGGAGAATCGCGCAGCACCCGGATTCGAACCGTGGTCCTCTTGCACGCGAGGTGGTTGCCCTAACTCTACGCCATCGCTGCTTTTTTTAGATGCTGTTCAATGCATTCCGGCATTAAAAATTTCTGGCCTTTATCGGTATTCTTTCCACCACCGGTTTAAACAGAGTACCTTCATTCACCGACGCCTTAGACCCGCAGGCTGTCGTGCTAATGCTGAGTACAAAACGTGTACTGTGCTTCGAAACCATAGCTGCGCCGTAATGTCCTCCTTTGTGATCAAATTAAATTCGTTTTTATCGCGTTTTGTAGCGATAGTTACATTACGGTAGCATTTACAGCCTTCAGCGTGGTGGTGGCACGTGACCACGGCGGCCACCGCCACGTGGTCACGTGGTTGGTCACGTGACAAGCCACGTGGTGCGGAGCAGCAGCTGCTGCTGCGGCGGCGCGCGCGCCGGCGAAACCGAGCTGCAACAGCTGTGCGCATGCGCCGTGTCAAGTGGGACGAAGACGCAGAAGGAACGCCCAGCGAAACGGAGCGGCGGAAGACTGACTTTGCAATTCAACTGAGCAAGTTCCACTCGGCCAGCTGTAGCTATCGCGTCACTCCAGGTTTAACCAGAGCTAAACCACCACCAATTTTTTTACTCCATGAAATTTTCCTCAAGTGAACGTTAGGCTCGTATGGAAACTATGGAAACAATAGCGCAGACAAATACGAAGTGTCCATTTCTCAGCATTCTTCTTGGGTCTTTCCCCTCAGAAATTAATTAGGGCAGGCCTTCTATTCTTTTCTTAGTAATTTTGAAGCTTGATGAATGTCACTTAATGAATGAGACCCGGGAGCCATTTACAATTTATGGGTCGCGTTACCCACCTGATCATAATGATCGGTCATAAATTATAATGCGATTCGGATCTGTTGCCCTATAGGTTAATAAACTACCACGAAAAGTAGGCTGGCTGCTTACGCCTTGGAAACGAACACCTCGATGTGAGCTAGGCTGACACACATTGCACATCGCACGTATAGTGTCGATGAAAGCAGGGGACAGGCTGTCCTTGTCCTTTCTGGATATAATTTTCAGGCGGTATAAAATTTCATCGTTGGTTACAGGCGCGAGACACACGCAAAGCAAGGAAGATAGACGGAACTGAGCGCAGGAACAGTTACCAACTAACTCAACAGGACGTTCTTTTTAAGGTAGAAAATTTGTCAACCACGTCTAATAAGGAGGCGGAAATTTAAGTCCTTCGAGGAGAATATAATTGTATACTGAGAAGTGAGACAATTATTTCAAAATTTTGTATTCTGTACAAGCAATTCCGATGGCTTTACAATTAGGAGCAGCAGATATCTAGCTAACTCTTTTGTATGAATATTTTATTCACTCTGTGCAGTGAGTTTGTGCTACAAGGAAAACATCAAAGAGTTGTCTGCTCAGATTTTTGAGCTATTTGTTAAAGCAGCATTATGTATGACCGATTAATATTATAGCTTAATCCTTGATGGATCGATGATATTACGAAATGCTGCTGTGAGCCCGGTTCAGCGCATGTGAAAAGAATTCCAGGGGTGCACTTAAGTCTGCTTAGATGCAGTAATGCGAAAGCATTTCTCTTACTGCGCGTCCTTCCTCCCTCATACGCGTCCGCCATCTCGCCTACTCGCGCCATCTGCTGTACCAGCGCCGTACATTGCGAGGAAGGGTTTCTGTGGGTGACGCACGATGGCGCTAAGACTGCACTGACACGCTCTGTCCACAACTTCCGTCCACAGCTTCCGGTGACGCCACACATGAGCCAAGAAATGCTTTCGCATTAGAAGTGGCTGCACCGTCGTAACGAGAGACCAAATGCAGAAGAGCATGCGGGTGCAAGTTGCGAAATTCCCTCAATATCTGTAGCGACGGACCTTCAGTGTCTGAAGAGTGAAGTTTCAAGAATTTTCCATGAGCGCGCCTTCCTATATTTCCTTGGTTTAACAATGTCGCTCCTCCGTACCATGGGGCGAGCTGTTTTCGCGCAGTTGTCGGGGACGCTCGTGGTCCGGATACCAATGTGGGGCTTGACCCAGCTCTCAATTTGACAATTACAAGTGTTCACTTTTATTGCACCCTTCAATTTCTCGACAAACGCTCCACAACAGTTCGCAGAGCCGTCATTCACCAACTTCCTATCGTGGAGGCCAGATGGCTGGTCTTGCTCCTCGGTTCCCGATCAACAGTCGACATAGCCACCAGAAGGCTGCATCCAGCTGTTAGCAGAAAAATATGGATGTTACGACCACTTGCAACCTTTTTACAGCGAAAGTCGTTATAGCTTTGGTTTAGCTATACAGTATAGTCCTGCGATGTGCCGTGCAATATATACACCGTCCGCAGTAAGACCGGTGGTGCTACGATGGAATTGGTAAGGTGAGGGTAATATCTAATCCGATTAAGTGTCAAGTCACCATATCGCAGCTTCGTAGCGACTCCTACGATCGGACACGTACCAAGTGATAGCGAGTGCTCCACAAGCATTTCCTGGCTGCTCTGTCAAACGCTTGGATTCGGCTGGCTGCTCTCTTGCGCTTCTCAAACATGTATAGGATGTAGAAGCGCAACACAGCGACCAAGTCATCCACGGCCATCTTGATCAAGGCGACAATCACCACCATCTGGACGCCGAGCGCGCACACCCACACGCAGACCACGCGGGAGTCGTGACGCCAGAAGTTCTGCACGTAAGGTCCGCTCGTCAGGCTCATCTGGAAAAAAAATAGCGGTTGTTTAGCTTTGGTTAAACCTGGAGCATAGCCTCCTATATTTTATAGGAGGCTATGCCTGGAGTGACGCGATAGCTACAGCTGGCCGAGTGAAACTTGGTACACGTGACGAACCACGTGATCAGCCACGGCGCCGCGCCGCCGGCAGCTGCTCCGCACCACGTGACCAACCACGTGACAGCGTGGCGGCGCCGCCACGCTGAAGGCTCGAAATGCTACCGTAATGTAGCTCTCGCTACAAAAGACCAGAGGGCGCGCAGGTTGCAGACAGGTATGAGCCCTGTTCATACGAACCGGTCAGTGCCGGGGTGAGTCAGGAACTCGAGCTGAGCAAGGACACCTCATTTACACGACTGCGTGTTATGAACTCGATTTCATCGACTTCAGCGATTTCAGCGAGTCAAGACCGACGCAACTGCAACGACGCCCAGCGGCAGTAAGCGCATTGCGTGCGTGCAATGGTGGCTTCCAAGTAGTTTTAAGCCGAAAGCCTTTAATGGCTCATCGTTGCCCGTCCGTCAGGAAATCTGTCACACTATGACGTCATCAATGGCAATTGCTCTAACCCAGATACTCTAAGCATTTACTAAGTAATGGGTTATTAGTAATTAGCATCATTGTAATGTAATTGAAAAGGTAAGAACTACAGGCATAAAAAGTAAGAAGTATTTAAAATAAATAACTAAATAAAAATTAAAAACCATTCAACAAAAATACAAATTTAAAAAGAACAGAAAAAATGTAATGCCTACATGCGCCGTGTAAAAAAGCTCGCGTTCTAGACAGTTCCATGCTTTCGCATTCCTGCATGTAAGCAGACATAAGTGCACTCAGAATGATTTTTTTTTTCTGTTGCTCCGTTGCTACGACATGAGACAGAGTTATAGCGCCGAAAATCCTCTCACTAGAAAAGTTTGTTGTTACTATACGCAGATTAGGTAGAGTTTTCTGAAAAAAACAACATTACTTTAGCAGTCGTAGGACCTTGGGCGAATACATGACCGTCATCCGAAGACTTCCATACTTTGCGCACCAAGAGATTCACGAACTGAGTGCTTAGCCGGCCATAGCGAATAGGACTTGAGCCGGCAAGCGTGGTCTGCGTACCTGAATCCACTCGCCACGGCCGTCGGTCAGCGTCTCGTAGACGTGTGCGCAATCCCGGAGGATGTCTTCTGCGGAGCGGCCCGATGGATGCCGGTACCACGCCAGACGCGCGCACATCTTTGAACCGTGCAGGTCTGGCAGCGTGCGGGGCAGGCATACGTGGCATTTGCTGCTGTACCCCACCAGGACATCCAGCGCCGCCGCCGTAACGTAGCGATCCCAGATCATCTGGACAGGAAAGCCAGTCCGCGAGTGCGCTTGTAGCTTACTTCAAAAAAATGCGAGCGATAATGCGCGCAAACTCCAGTAACCTCCAACTAAAAACCAGGCCGCAACCTTACTGTTAAGAACTGCGAAACCTCATTCACGGACTTCCTCCACAAAATAACTTGGTCTAAAATATAAATGGAGTGTACCGGTTAAATCTCAACCAGAATCAACCGGCATCGCAAGGCGAATTCGGATTTACCTAGCGCATAGTGAAGCTTCCGCTTCAAAAGTTACTCTTTCTACAACTATATGCCGTCCTCGAAACACCAGTCTACAGCAGTCGAACTGAGTACTGTGCTGTGCCTTTATGACAGTCTCCGCTGCTTGGCGGGCCCGACATAGCTTTTGTATACACGAGAAGTTAAAAATGATCCATGGACACATTTCTTATTGTGTAAATAGTTTGTGCATATTACCTCTCCCCTCATCCTCTCTTCCTGTCCCCTCACCCTCTTTCATTTCATTTCTCCATTCTGCCTGCTATCCTTTATTTCCGCTGCCCCAGCTCAGGTGCTTCAGTATCGATGGCAGATGCCGGGGCTAGCAAAAACATTTTCCCTTGCTTTTTATTATTATTTTAATAAAAAACCACTTACTACTACTACATGCCCGTTCATGGTAAAGCCTTGTTTCCTGCTAAAGGCCCTCGTAAATGACGCCAGTGTACTCACCTGTGCATCATTGGAGCGCTCTAGATGGGTGTGCGGACGACTGTACATAAATTCCGAGTCTGTCTACTTCTAACAGCACATGCAAACACTGGAAACATTTGTCCATACCCTCGCATATTGCTTGTAAATAGGCAGTGACGTGCTTTTTTTTTTGCGCAGCTTCAGTAGGCTTCGTCGCCATTAGCATTCTCTGTGACACAGCCTTGCACCCATGAAAATGATTCCAGGTAATGGCGAAATAAGATCTGTGGGAACTATGCTTCGTGCAGCGTTTCCCATCCTGCCATGTTTTTTTTTTCTTTCCAAGTAAATTCCTCTTAGGTTTTACTTGATGTTCATTTCTGAAGGTGAATATGATGAGTATAGCCATACAATAAAGGATTATGGCATAGCATAACAGAGGCTCCTTTGCGGTTGTGTTCATGCACGCTACCATAACAGGCAAATGCCTTCTATGAGGGCGCTGCAGAATGCCTGATAAATAGCATCTCCTTCAGCTGTGCACCAGTATTGTCACTTAATTTTTTTTTGCCGTCGAGTCAGGCCAAATTGCCATTATTTTAATTGATTTTCGTTCTACCTCGAGATCTAGAAGAGTGCAACAAAGCCACAAAATGGTTTGAACGGTAGACTGCATGTTTTGTCTCGAAACATTCGCGGATAGAGAAAACATCAGGTTCGCCTGCGGTCTGGGCCCGGGAAAACCTAAGTAACGTAAATGTGACTTTGTAAACAGGGTTGAGTTCACGTACATGGTTTGCACAAAACAGGGAAAAAAAGAAGTTCAATCGTCCTTTAATACTTTGTTTTTGGGGAAAGGAAATGGCCCAGTATCTGTCCCGTATATCGTTGGACACCAGAACCGCGCCGTAAGGGAAGGGATAAAGGAGGGAGTGAAAGACGAAAGGAAGAAAGAAAGAGGTGCCGTAGTGGAGGGCTCCAGAATAATGTCCTTAAAAACGAAACAAATCTAGCCAACTGCTTTCTGATCATCTTTGCACCTTCTGCTTTGTGGTGTTTCGCGAATGCCAAACAAGACGCGAGGGACACAAGAACAAGGAATTAAATATTATATTTGCCGCACATTATATTTGCCTTGGCTTTTTTCATTACAGGAGGATAGCATTGCTCATGTATTTAACGGACAGTGGTTCGTCCTTCCACTTATTCTTCCTTTTATCATTGTGAGAACACTGCGCAGATACGAAGAACGTCTAACTCATCAAGAAAACACAATATTTTGTTATTGGCGCGTGAGGATGTTACAGTATTAAGCCTGGACGTTTCCTTTCTAGCTGCCAAGCCCAGATCAGATGGCGCAGAGAATATTGAGAATGCTCCAGTATAGTCTATGAATTCACGCCACAGATAAAGTTTTACATTAACTACAAATATATATTTGTAAGCTGCTTGTAGCCTGAAGTTTTAGTAGATGCAGCGAAGCTTGGTTAGTGGCTCGGCTGCTACCAAGCCCAGATCAGATGGCGCAGAGAATATTGAGAATGCTCCAGTATAGTCTATGAATTCACGCCACAGATAAAGTTTTACATTAACTACAAATATATATTTGTAAGCTGCTTGTAGCCTGAAGTTTTAGTAGATGCAGCGAAGCTTGGTTAGTGGCTCGGCTGCTGACCCGAAGGACGCGGGTTCGATCCCATTCGTGGTGGTCGAATTTCGATGGAGACAGAATTCTAGAGGCCCGTGTAATGTGCAATGTCACTGTGCGTTAAAGAATCCCAGGTGGTCGAAATTTCCGGAACCCTTCGCTACGGCGTTCCTCATAGCTTCAGTCACTCTGGGACATTAAACCCGCATAATTCACAAACCGAACTATAAATTCATTATATGCCTTCCAAATTCCGTCTATACTCTGATGCAACCAAGCTCTTCAGGGAAGCTCCACCCAGATTTAGGACCGCCGCACAGAATTCCTCCACGACAAAAAAGTATTACGTTGTTGAAACGTTCCTTATTGCCTGAACAAGAAGCTTATCACAATAACGTTATACGCTCTATAATTTTGATACCTTACTTTTTTAGCAGTGAAACATTATATATATATATATATATATATATATATTATATATATATATATATATATATATATATATATATATATATATATATATATATATATATATAATTGGTTTTTGGGGAAAGGAAATGGCACAGTATCTGTCTCATATATCGTTGGACACCTGAACCGCGCCGTAAGGGTAGGGATAAAGGAGGGCGTGAAAGAAGAAAGGAAGAAAGAGGTGCCGTAGTGGAGGGCTCCGGAATAATTTCGACCACCTGGGGATCTTTAACGTGCACTGACGTCGCACTGCACACGGGCGCCTTAGCGTTTTTCCTCCATAAAAACGCAGCCGCCGCGGTCGGGTTCGAACCCGGGAACTCCGGATCAGTAGTCGAGCGCCCTAACCACTAAGCCACCGCGGCGGGTAATTAAAAAGCTAATTTCGTTACTGCCGCGTTTGGCCGGCGGAGTGATACAGGACGCCGCTAACCGTTGCCCATGTTACCAACTGCTGTTTTTTTTTCTGAGTTGTATCCTACTGCAGTAGCTCTAAGCAGGAAAGTGCCGTTCTTACCGCCACGCCCGATGCTATCAGGGCAGCATGACGCCTGTTCGATATGACCAGCAGCACCCTGAAGAGCAGCTTAATGTGGAGAAAGACGCCGTAGGGCGCGCCGAGGTCCGCCAGCCGCATGTACAACGTCGTGAGGTACGCAACGGCGTCGGAGGTGGAGTCGTCCAGTGCGGTCAACGCGGCCATAACCGGGACATTCAGGTGAGTCAACGGAGCCAGTGGGCCCCGTGGGTTGGGCATCGAGAGCACGCACATGAGCCCCATGAGCGGCAGGAGCTGCGAGCGCCAGATGTGGTGCGGAAGCTGGGAAGAGTCTCTTCGGCGATCTAAGCTCCCCGCACGGGATCAAAAATTGGCAGTGGCGTAACTTGGCTAACCCTGGAATTCAGCGAAAAGCAAGCACGCCTGCTAAGAGTCTGAGGCTGGCCCATGGCAGCTCCGCTACACGCTCGCGACAGTCGTGCTATATTTACACACACGGCCACGTGGCTATGACGTGGTATCACATGGTCTTACGACACCCCCATCGGATGTCATCACGTGGCTTCACATCACCCCGTCCGATGACCTTAAGGTCAAGGGTCAACCTAAAGGTCACCCACTGTGAAAGGTCAGAGGTCAACTAAACGCCATGGCTCAAGGCCAGTGCTCAATGGTTCGACACTATAACTGCACCACATATGGTTATACACGGCTAACGTCGTTGGGCTGAAGGTCGTTCAAGGTCATTCTCCGGCCTACGCGACGACTGCTTTGCCTAGCGTCAAAAGTAAGTCTACCGGTGTCGAGAATAGGAGTGCATGGTAAGGGTGGCGCCTGTATGATGTGCGGCGTGGTTCGGAACTTGGAGGAGGGAGGGGGGGGGGGGGGCAGTTACTTTTGACTCCGACAGTACCTGCAACGTGCAGACAGAACTTGCGCCGTCAGTAAAAAAAAAACGGACAGATCACAGCCGGGAGGCGTGCTGTCCCTCTTGATAAAAGTGGTCCTCTTTCCGTGCGAGACACGAATGCAAAACGTCTTCGCAATCTCTTCGAATCTTCTACGTCACACTATACGCCAATCGGGAAAAATAGATCCAACTTCTGATTTCATCCTTTGTACGTGCAAACTCGATCCTTGCTCCTGAAGTGTAAGCAATAAGAAAATTATTGTGGCGACAGCTACATTACGGTAGCATTTCGAGCCTTCAGCGTGGCGGCGCCGCCACGCTGTCACGTGGTTGGTCACGTGGTGCGGAGCAGCTGCCGGCGGCGCGGCGCCGTGGCTGATCACGTGGTTCGTCACGTGGTTGGTCACGTGACCAGGTCCCGCTCGGCCAGCTGTAGCTATCGCGTCACTCCAGGTTTAACCAGAGCTAAACCACCGCCAAATATTATTCTTTGCACCAAGCACAACGTATTTCTAGGCCTAACCATGTAGTCACAAAAGCAAGCTGTTTTATACCAAGAAATACTTCATAGCTGAAATTGCTCTTCAGGAACGAGCCATTCATTGGTGACGAAAACGACAATCATGGATACGCAGTCGTTTTTTTTTTTGCCGCATCTCGTCACTCTCCAGTTTTGATACTTGAAAAGCCGACCTTCTTCCAAAGCTTCCTAGATGTTGTGAAAGCAACCATGGTTTTAAGAAACGCGCGCGAGGCAAAAGACACGTGTGAAAACGCAACTAGGCAACATGAGGGGGTTTGCATGTTGCATGTGCCGATTAAGAATTAAAGGCAATCTTGTGGAGCAGGAAAGGTAAACATGGTATCGAATCGCTCCTAAACTGCGGTCTTCGTATTAACAAGACAACTTGAGGGACGCTTAGCGCACGGTAGTAGTTGGATGAAATACTATTAGAGGACCGCAGTGTTGCTACATTGGTGTTTCTAGGTTAATTTTTATGCAACATTTCGCGGTTGCACGTGAGACACACACCAGCATTCAACTGGTCCACTTCTATCCTACAGCTTAAGTAGCAGGAAAGAATATATTCGTTGAGCGCTGATGCACACATACACTGTGTTTTCTGGGCACATCGCATCCCGCAATCCGGCGCATGCTCACTTTCCTCTGGGCCGGTTGTAAAGACGTCACAAGGTCACATAGTCACAAGGTCATCTGCCACGATGGGAAGGTTGTGATGATGTCACAAGGTCACGCGACCTCTCTCGATCAGTTAGCGAATTTGGTGACACACGCCGTCATTTGTGGCGAATGCTGGCTATAATGCTGCCACATCAAGAGGGAATATCCATGCCGCCGAAATATTTCCGCTATCATCCGCCACGATGCACTGCCGTTACATTCCATTTGTGTGGCGCTTTTCGCGTGCCCGTATAGTTGTGAGGAGGGGAGGGGGGGGGGGATCGGAGAAAGGCGGAGCAAATGACGCGCTCGGGAGCGTCCCACGCTGTGTATCAGCTTACCACGAAAGCCATGCCGAATGCGATGTTGGCATCTGTAAAGACTTCCCAAAGCCAAGCAGAAATGCTTCGCCTTTGGTGCTCGTTTCGGCCGCTTTCGGCGGTGGGAGGACTTTGCTCTTGAGGGGCCACACCGCGGGGTTGCTCCGCATCCAGTAACGGCACCTCCTGCCTGGTGTCAGCACCATCGGGTCCATGGTTGTCGGATTCCGGAAGCGACACTGCCCTCGAGACAAGGCAGGGGTCCACACCAAAGCCTTTCCTGTTTACATCGGAGGCTTCAATGTCCTCAGCTGGACCCTGTACCACCCCGGGTCCGGCAGCCTCCATGGACCCTCCGTGACACGAAGTGGTCATGACTGGTTCGTCGACGCTTTCCTGTAGTTTGAGGACGAAGCAGAGTAGGTGTGCTGGAAGCTTAGGCGAGCAGCAGCAGCTTCATTCACTTTCTTCTTTGTCGACGGAGAAGACACGAATTACTCTTCAACCTTCTCTTGCCTTGCAGCGTTTCGGAATTACCCCAAATCAGGACACACTTACTACCCAGAACTTTAAGAGTCAGAATGTCGGAACTGAGCATAAATTGCGGACGGGTGTGTACCGCAAGCAGAAAAACAAGGCCTCATTCCCTTTTTTTTTTTACCAATACCTAATAAATGAGAGCCGGCCGTGCTCAATTCAGTCCCTGAGGGCCAGAAATGGCTCGAAGACAGGGTCATCGTGGCAACTTCGACCAGTTGGATACTGATATAGGGACTCCTTCCATAGGATTCGTGCTCGGTTTGGTCAATAAACATTTTCAACGGAAAGATTTTTACAGAGGCCTTTACTGCGACCTCTGTACAATGAGGTTCATTTGGCTGAACGATACGGCAGTACAGGCGTAGTATGTAGAATTGAACTCGCCCATTCGGCAGACAAGCAATGAGGTTCATCACAATTTCCATGGAGTCGGCCAAAGCCAGTGGTATCTAGGACTGAAGACTTCACCTGCTTTGCTCCAACCACCTTCTTCTTCCCTCTCAATAAATATTTATTCCTTGCTTACCAAGCAATAATGCGGGCACGAGAAATGCTTTCTGTCCGTATTCTCGTGCGGGCGTGGATCCGGAAGTGGCATTATGTAAAATCTGGCCTATGTGGATATGCATTTGATATGGGCTTCGCCAATACGGGGCCTTGATGGCAACCGTAGCAATGTTAACCAATGGTTCATTCGGATAATTGAGTCAATTCAAGGGGAAGGCGAATGAATCTCAATCTGAATCTTAATCTGAATCTGAAATAGGAGACAGCACAGAGTCAGGCCTCCTCTGCACGTGCAGGGTGCTGTCTCAGTGTTTCAGCGAATATAGATTTTTTTCTAGAGGTAAGAAAGGATGTTGTTGAGTAAAACGAACGCAAATAAGCACGAATTTTTCTATTTTATTAACTGGGCGTAGTCATTCACTGCTGGCTGGAATGGTTGTTATCCATCCGACAACCACCAGTGCATCACGCAAAGCCGGACGTCACCCGCTGCTGTGTGTGTCATACGCGCCGCACACGACTGATCGGAAGCGCTACGTTGGTGATTCACAGGTAATTCGGAAAGTGCTGGAAGTAATTAAAACACGTTGGGCCTAACTATTCACCGTTACATTCTGAACAGGGGCGAGGAGGGCGCGGCTAGCAGGAAACGAAGGGGCTTCAGCCCCGTCTGGTTGAGGCCGACACGTTCAGCGCAAACACGGCACCGTAAAACATCACAAGAAGCGCAAAGGCACGTGGAGAAAAGGGACAAGAAACAAACCACCCGTTACCGCCACGCGGTGTTATGTTGAGCCGACGCTCGAGGCAATGAGCGTGGTGGGTTCTTCATGTCCCTCCACTAGATGCACTTAGACTGCGCGACGGAAATATGCAGACAGTTCTATAGCTTTAGTCACGCCTGCTCCCTAGCTCCCACCTTGCTTCCTTCCCTTACGGCGCGGTTCGGGTGTCCACCGAGGTATGTGAGACAGTTACTGCGCCAGGCCGCCGCGGTGGCTCGTGGTTATGGCGCTCGGCTGCTGACCCGAAAGACGCGGTTCGATCCCGGCCGCGCGGTCGAATTTCGATGTAGGCGAAATGCTAGAGGCCCCGTGTACTGTGCGACGTCAGTGCAGGTTAAAAAACCCCAGCCGGTCGAAATTTCCGGAGTCCCTTCACTACGGGGTCCCTATAGCCTGAGTCGCCTTGGGACGTGCAACCACCATAATCCAAACCATAAACCAAACCAGTTACTGCGCGATTTCCGTTCCTCAAAAACTAATTTTCATTTTATCACACGTAATAAAAAACTATTCGAAGTTAGCCAGTGTGATTAGCTGAGGCGTTCAGCTTTGTGACGCTTGCTGACTTGTGTCGACACTTTTTGATCGCGCGCGAAATTTGGGTGGTATCTTTACCCACATTCGTTTTTGTCGAAGCTGGGAGCGTCTATCGCCACCTGTGAGCGTGTCGCACGTCTGT
Source organism: Amblyomma americanum (assembly GCA_030143305.2). Classification (NCBI taxonomy): domain Eukaryota; kingdom Metazoa; phylum Arthropoda; class Arachnida; order Ixodida; family Ixodidae; genus Amblyomma; species Amblyomma americanum. Next base: position 132,134 of record JARKHS020030092.1, read on the forward strand.
GTCGCACCTGTGAGTGTGTTGTGTTCTTCCCGTGTCCACATGTTGAATAAGATTAGCATTCAGCACTGCACGCAGAGGGGAACTCTGCAGCGGGTGACAGCAACTCAGTCCTCCACCGCCTTCACTATTTCGGGAATTAAAAAAAAATAATAGGTACCGACTGTGCAATGCCCTCCTGTGTATTGTTTTCTTAAAAAGCTTTGAAAGTCTCATTTTCGTTATACCATGACATACATTGACAAGAATCTTTGCAGTGTTTATTCTTCAAAGCGGCCGCCACGACGCAAGACGCGACCAGATTTATCTCTATTGATCGCATTCCAGGCGGAGCCGATTCTGCCATGTTCCAGAATGTTCTAGTAACTTTGCACGCTTTATCTCGAAAGTTCGCTATCAACATTAAATTGAGCACGGCCGACAGCGGCGGGCATTCTGTTCGACGACCGGCGAACCGCTTGTCGCTACGCCGCCGCCGAGTGATTCAGTCCATTGTGAGCGCAAGTCAGCCCAAATGAAGAGTTTTGGTTAGGCGCCATTTTCATTGTCTTTCTGCTCTCCGGATTGCAGTCACCACCACGTGACAATATTGTAAAACAAATAAAGAATATTTAATGCCAACAGGTAAAACGAGGAGAGGCAGCCACTCCTAGAAGTAAGGCTGCCCGCAAACTGTACCAAGTCAAATGAACACGTTCTCCCTGAAAGGAATCGCTCCAGACAATTCCATTCCATCTTCCGATCGTTACTGTATACAACGCGCTTAACTCAGAAACGTTTCAACAGCGATTTCACATTTCTCCTTAAAAGTTCCTGAAAATAATGGGGGAAAGAAGGGTGTGAGAGTTCAACGATGTGCCCATCTCTTTTAAACACCGTTTAAGAGCCAAATAGCATTGTCCTGGGTGCGATTAACATCTACCATTTATACCTTTTGCCGTTTGCATTCATGTGAAAAAGTTCTACGGCGCGACAGTCACAAAGCCAGCATTTTTGCGTTCCTTCCCATTACCTGCCGCTCCGGAGCCGATGACGCACTAGTGTCGCCCATGCCACTTTTTTAAACACAAACACACAAAAAAATCTTTACACTGTGCAACTTTTTAACTATCACTCGGAAAAGTTTGCCACGTACAAAATTCGGTGGGAAACGCCGCGCGTATGGACGAAGCAGTAAGGTGTCGGCTTTGTTTTAATCGATAATATAATAATTGGCTTTTGGGGGAAAGGAAATGGCGCAGTATCTGTCGCATATATCGTTGGACACCTGATCCGCGCCGTAGGGGAAGGCGATAATGGCAGGCGTGAAAGAAGCCCACCACTACGAGCTCCCCTAGTGGCGGGCTTCCGGTATCATTTCGACTCACCTGGGGCTCTTTAACGTGCACTGACATCGCACTGCTCACGGCGCGCCTTCAGCGTGTTTCCTCCGATATATGAGACAGCAGCCTGCCGCGGTCGGGTTTTGTTCCTTTCCCCCGAAAACCGATTTTTATTAAGCGCGAGTGGAGAATTTAAGCTTACAAATTTCCGCCTGTGGCTTTGGATACCACGACAAGCTACACACCGCTAGCGCGCGAATAGTAAAAACATACCCGTGAAACGGGCATTTGTTTCACGTTCGACGCCGAGACGGCGGAAAATCATTCCGGCTGCAAGCAACCGTGTGCGTGAATGAGGCGTCGGTGTCGTCGGCGTGGTCTCTCGTGGATTACGTTTCCAACGAAATCCAACTTAATCGTCCGCTCATGGTAAGTCTACACGATGACGTTTTATTGATTTGGTCTCCTGAACCACTGCAAGCAGAGCTGCGTGTGCAGAACAGATTATTTGCGCAGCGGCAAACTTCCTATCCTCGTTTGAAAGCGATGTTACAAGCAGGGGAAGCTACCGGGCTCTCGGCTAATGACGATGCTTATGCCGTTTTTATGTCTGTGTCGCTACGCTGTCCCGTGATGGTAAGCCGCTCCTCGCCAGCTGTGCCGTTTTTTTCGTGCTGCAAGCTGGATGCGCGACCAGAAGAATCGCTCAGCCCGTGAATGACGCCCGAAATGAAATTATGCGTTAGTCAGCGCCATGCGAGTTCGATTTGCTTGGCGCCTCCGGAAACGCACACTCGCATTTTGAGGTGGATTGTTTATTTTTTTAATGCGAAAGCATTTCTAGTCTCATGAGTGGCGTGTACAGGACCTGTCGTCGGAGCGTGTCCTCATGAACTGTCAATCATCCTTTATAGGAGTAATTAACAAAGAAGCTGAATAAATAATTATGCATTTATCGGTAATTAATAATTCAGCAAAATACTTAAGTAAAGATGATTAAATAATGGAACGAAGTAAGTAATTAGCCAATAACTTCGTGAATTAATCGGTAACGGCACCCCTTTCTTCCTTTCTTCTTTCACTCCCTCCCTTATCCCTTCCCTTACGGCGCGGTTCAGGTGTCCAACGATATATGAGATACTGCGCCATTTCCTTTCCCCCAAAACCAATTAAAAATATTAATTGGTGCATTGATTACTGAAGTAATTAAATAACCACTGTTCAATTACAATCATTTAAGTTAATGAGATGATTAATAATTCTGTAATAAAGCAACCTAATCCGTTCACTTCGCGAATTACTTCACACATTAATCGGTAATTTAATCAAATTGATAAATTAATTACTGAATTAGCACTTTGGTGTGCGTACTGGGCGCTCTAGCAACGGGTCCCATGTCTTCGGATGTGGTAGAACTGAAGTTAGAGCGAAAACGCGACTAGAAACGGCAAAGGCATAAAGAAACGAATACGCAGCAACACGATCGGCAGCAGTAAGAGAAATGCTTTCGCATTGCTGCACCTGAGCAGACTTAAGTTCACCCCTGGAATTTTTTAATCTTTGCGTTATCGTCTTTCCGGATCTGAAGTGCTGTTGAGAAGCGTGCACCGCTTGTTACGTGTACAGTCTGCGTAACCCTTGTAATTATGTAATTAGCGGTAATAATTCAGCAAAATATTAAATAAAGAGGAATAAATAACAGGACTAAGTAACTAATTAGCCAATTCTTTCATAAATTAATCGGTGATTTAATTCGTGAATTAATTGATTATTTACGTGCCTGGTTTCCAGAGGCACCACTTGCCCGGAAGCAGTGCCAAATAGACCCGCAAACAAAGTAGACACGAACACTTCTCCCAGAAATCAGGGGCTGCTCTCTTCAGTTTTTGTTACCAGGTACGCACTGCTCGAGCGCTCTACACAAGGGTGGCGCGGGCTGTACACGCTCGCTCGGCGCTAGTCAAGGGGCGGTTATGCCTGCGGATTATACCATGCGCCAAAGGGCTGGCCTAATCCGCCTGCACAGGACGTGCAGTGCGACTGCGGGTTAAGCATAACAAGACAGAGGAGAGAGTATACACCGCAAGAATTCCTGAAGAAAGAGCGTGTATTGGGGAAAGTATATATACGCGGCCCCCCAATGTGTGGGCCCTAGATGCCCAGCGTGGTGGCGATTGTGTGGCCCGCCACGGGGACCTGCGGCGCTTGCGCAGCCGCTGCGGCCGCCGACTCGATGGCCTCCTTGCGCGTGACGCTGCGGAAGATCTGCTCCAGGGACGTGTCCGAGATGAAGAAGTCGAGGAGCTTGAAGCGCTTCTTGATCTTCGCCATCTTGGTGAACATCTCGCTCCACGGCATCCGCACGCGGGACATGCGGAACTCCAGCACGCCCTGAGAGGACAGCAAGACAATGAAGGAATTGTAGAGGTAGGGGTGATGACCTCCGGTGATTGAAGTTTCTTTATAACAGTGTTATAAAGCACAATGTCGAAACAAGATGCGTGCACGATAGCGGAGATTTACTATGGTGTGTCATCTCAGACATCAACGCATTACTAAACATACCCAGCAGTCCTGGAAAATGAAAATTGGTTTTTTGAGGAAAGGAAATGGCGCAGTATCTGTCTCATATCTTGGCGGACACCTGAACCGCGCCGTATGGGAAGGGATAAAGGAGGGAGTGAAAGAAGAAAGGAAGAGTAGGTGCCGTAGTGGAGGGCTCCGGAATAATTTCGACCACCTGGGGATCTTTAACGTGCACTGACATCGCACAGCACGGGGGCGCCTTCAGAGTTTCACCTCCATGCAAAAGCATTTTTGAGCGGAGAACCGTTTCTGAATGAAATTTCACATATAATGAAGATTTCACTGTAACATTCAATATATCTACAGATAACCCGACGGCAGTCGTGAATTTTTTTTCTATTAAGGTTTTTGCAATCATAAAAAGCGTTCCCTGTTAGTTTTCTAAGAGAGACTTAACTGTTCGATGAGGCCGATGAATATTTTTTTAAAGAAATAGTTCGCTACACATCAGAAGAATGGACCATTACCTTCAATATTACCGTAAAGGTATCTTACAATTTTCCAATTTTCAACATTTTTGTCCGAAATTGCTCGACTTGTTCGTCTGTCATGTGGCAGCTCTCAAGAAGGCGAGCGAAAAATTTGTTTATTTTTATTTTTATTCCCACAATACTGCAGACCCTCATTTGAGTCCAGGCAGAGAAGGCAGAAAAATACATTCACTCAACACAAAAACAGTTACATCGTAAAACACAGAACAATAAAATTGTGCAATGTAGTACATATATTTAAAATAGCTCACAGAGTGCCTTGTCAAAATCAACAGCCGATATCACCTGTAGAGGCAGGGCGTTCCATTCGTCAATCGTTTGTGGAAAAAAAGAAAATTTAAAAGTGTTAGTATGCGCGAAGTATGGTGCTAAGGTGTGATCATGATGACGACGAGTTCTACGCGTTTCTGAAAACTGCACATAGGGGACTGGAGAAATGCCTAGTTTTCCATGGATTAGCTGGTGAAGGAAGGATAGGCGGGCTATCTTGCGTCTGACGTGGAGTGGTTTAATATAATTTGCTGCCATTTGGGGGCAAATTCATTTAGCCCACTGGCGCATGCAGCTTTGCGCTTTATGTTTTATTAGGACTGTCATTCTATCATACACGCGGTACATTTGTGGAGCGGGGAGTCCTCCCTTCTATCGAACTCACCTACTTTCTGTCATTCTATCATGTCATCATCTTCCTGAACTAAAAAGGCGAACCCATAAAACCATTCTTATGTTAGGAAACATCAGCTGAGTATCACCGATTGTTGGGTGCTTCATAGTCACCAGGACTGCGACCTCTCGAAACATGCTGCGGCGAAGTTGAGAACGTGCATCCTGCTCTGACGTGCCGTACACATTTACCATGGGGCGTCAACCCGGACACCACTGCATTATTAAATTCGTCTATCATGTGACAGCATTCTTACAGGCCTGCGCGATATTTGTTCCAACATTTGGGGCAAACCTGACCACACCTACTCGCCTCCCTCTGCATGCAGCCTTGCGAGTTGCTTTTTTTAAGACTGCCATTTTATCATGGCATCGTCACATGTTAGAGAAAGTCCGTCATAGTCACCAGGACTGCGACTGCGAAAACTGTCTATGGCGAAGCTCGGAATGTGCGTCTCTTGATGCCTCATAGTGCAGAGCTTGTGTAAACAATTTGATTTCTAGATCGTTTGCGGCAATAAAGGGTTTCTTTTGTGTTTCGGCCAACTTCTAGGTTTCCTTCTTTTAATATGTGCGTCTCTGAGGTGCCCGTCAGCCTGTCACCAACTCGGCTATTTCTTTACAATATGCAAACATTACGGTACTCTCAAAACTGCTTCAGTGCAATGGAGTGAGTGCTACGAAAATTTCTGCACAGTAGAGTAGACGACTATCAAGCACATTACGCACAGAGACAGTTCCGCAGCGGTGGCCAAGTGGTTGAGCATCCGCCTCGCATGCGGGAGGTGCGGGGTTCGATCCCCAGTGCCGCCGGGTGGTACCCACCGGTAATACAATGGGTACAAGCCTTCCTCTGGTCTGGTGGTCGGCTTATTCAGGGTGAATTGCTTGGGAAATGGGCCTTTTACCCCACCGTGAGTAGTCGAAAAACACCTTGGGCCATGGTGCTCTTTGGCCACAGATGCCCTTGCGCCATAAAACTCCACCACCACCAGTTTACGAACAGAGACATGCCGACTGAAATATGTCAATGTTTGTAGACAAATGTGTAAATTGCATTACATGAGCATATTCATATGGCAGACGCTAATTAGGCTAAGCGGCAAAGACACAGCGCCTGTAAACGTTCACAGGTGTTTTCTGTCTGTATTCTATACCTGAGACCACTATCGAAAACTAATAGCGACACCATCATAGAGTCGCACACGCACCTCGTAGGTGTACACAAGCTCGGCCTGGCTGAAGTTCTTGACGACTTCGCGAGCCACGTCACGCTGGTAGACGACGTCCTGCTTCCTGTCCGGGAAGGTCTTCACCGTGATGGCGTAGCCCTTGCCGAACTTCTCCTTCAGCTGCGTCAGAGTGCCGAGGCACTGCAGCCGGCCGTCGTTAAGAATGGCGATGCGGTTGCAGAGGAACTCCACGTCAGAGAGGCTGCAATGTAAGGCGCAGCTTTTTAAACGCGCGCCTTTAAGAGATTCTCGTACCTTTGATTTCTTCAGTTAGCGTCCAAGACCAAACCATTGGAGCAAGAATTTGAATATATTTAACGTGATTCCAGGTCAGCCATTCATCATCATAATCATCATAAGCCTGACTGCACCCACTGCAGGGCAAAGGCCTGTCTCATGTCTCTCCAATTAACCCTGTCCTTTGCCAGCTTCGCCCACCCTATGCCCGCAAACTTCCTAATCTCATCCGCCCACCTGACATTCTGGTTGCTATATCGATTTACTATGGGGCCTCCATCTTGAATTCTTCGGACAGAAAATTTCACGCCGAAGGGAAGTTGGGGTAGCAGACCCCAAGAAATCAAGAAACGTGACGGGTAAGAGCGAACGCTCTTAAAACGAGAAAATTAAAAGATCGAGCCGCTGCGGATCTGTATAGCTTCTGTGTTCTCTTCACTTCTCTTTCAAAATATTCCTCGAGATCTTGTCTGTTCCTACGCAGAATAATGAGATATATGTTCCTTGCACTCACTAGCATTTACTAATTACATTGCAGTTCACCTGAGGTCCACAGTACTGGTTGCAATTTTGTCTACCGCGTATTTTAAGGACAAATTTTTTATTCACTAACTTCCCCTCCGTCCCCCGTCGCTTAAGGTTTCTTGCTTGTGTCGAGATTTTGACTGAATGACCAGTGGGCGAAATCACCTGCTGGAATAAAGCCAGTAAAAGAAATCCACAGGGAGACCAAATTCCATTCTGTATAGGCAACGCGATAGCATTAGCAGCTGTTGATGCCTGTACCGGAAGTGGCGCCACTTCAGGTCTGGTGAGGTCACTTTCCTCCACCAAATGGCCGCATTTTTTGGCCGGCGACGCGTTTAAAATTATCACCACGCCAACGTTGCACGACAACCTCGCTAGACTAGCCCAGTGCCTTCAGGGACATTTTCCGGCCGTCTTCCATGCCAGCGCCTTTTTTTAATGTGCAAGTTGGCGTCTTCAGCCTATTACTGTTTCTTTCTTGAGCGCAGACATAAGAGTGGCTAACTTGGAAGGGTAAAGTTGCAGGCCAGTTGTTGAGACATAACGACCGAAAACCGCAACAGACACAGGACGGAGGCAGACGACAACAGGCAACAAGCGACATGTGTTGCCTGCTGTCGTCTGCCTCCGCCCTGTGTCTGTTTCGGTTTTCGGTCGTTAAGACTGGTATCTATTAAGACGTTCTGTCCTTAGCCAGGCTGTGCGGGCGTGCTAAGCCCTCATCCGCCGAAGAACAGGGCAGTGAGGCACACCAGTGTGAGGTGAGAACGATGGATATCTTGGAGATCCGCTGCAGCTCGCTGACGTAGTTGACGATTCGTCTGCGCGCCGTGGAGCCGACACCGGCGTAGGGTTCGTCCAGCAGCACCACGCTCGGCATGCCCAGCATAGACACGCACAGAGAAAGCTTGCGCCGGTTGCCGGCACTGCACAGAAATGGGATAGAGAGCACGCAATGGGGGGAATGCAAGACAAGCAAAACAAATCATCTTTGATCTGAAAATGACACTCAAAATGCGTCATCGCCATCTGTCTCATCGCCAGCCGTAGTGGAGGGCTCCGGAATAATTTCTACCACCGTTAAAGATTCCCAGGTGGTCGAAATTATTCCGGAGCCACCCACTACGGCACCTCTTTCTTCCTTTCTTCTTCTATATTATTATTATTATTATTATTATTATTATTATTATTATTATTATTATTATTATTATTCATCTGTAGCCCATTGGCTTGCTCTCATGTTAGCACAGTTTCTTAAGCGCTTTTCGAGTTTATCACGTATCATGCAAACAATGCCCTCCAAATGACAGTCAACTGACTTGGTCTTTAGTTTTTCAAAGTAGCTTACATATCTGGTGAGCCTATTGAGCGCAGAAAACAGCACTCGTGACAAGGTTGCAGCAAACAAGGCTGCAGCTGTTTCAAGTGAAGCCCTAAATATGTCTTCGGGTGTATTTTGTTGAGTACCGGTCTGCTCCAGGTTTCCTAAGAGTGTTCGTGCCGTTCTTCAAGCCTCATTTTGTTTGTAAAGACAAAATAGGGTCATGAGCCAAATTGGTGCACATATCTTTTTTGCACGATATTAATTCACGCAGCTGTCTGCGTTGGTATCACGAATTACGCCCTTGCTCCCGCTTAACCCATAAGTGCCTAGTGTACTACATGTCGCTTTTTTTACGCAGTAACTCCCAAAGTTTATTGCATAAACGTTTGCGCAGGCTAGAGCGAGTAAACTGACTCTTAACCCTTATATGGTGTGCGCGTTCAGCAATGGGCGTTGTGTGCTTTCAGAAAGCGAAACCAGTCTTCTCTAGCAGTGAGCAGAATCGACGGGATCCACCTCATCGTGACTGCGCAAGAAAAGCAAACATGATTTGCGCTTTGTAATGAGTAAGCCAACATAAGTGATAAGAAATGCGACACTAAAGCCAATGACAAATGTTTCAAGCTTTGCCACACGCATTCCTAGCATGTAGGACTGCTCCTAAGTCGGCGTTGGGAAAAATATTTCCGTCAATAAAAGGAGGATCCGTATTTTGGGGGTCAAATGCGCATCGTACGCACAAATATATTGTATTATTTTTAATTGCCTTAATTTGAGGCGTACAAGGCTAAGGAAGCTATGACTTCGCGGCAATGAATCTGCCTCCTAGTCCTAGCACAAAGCCCTATGGGGAACTTGCGCTGAAGGTTGCGGTGCCGATTGCAGCGCCATAACACACTGCCTAGCGAGAAGAGCAAGCAGTTTTGGGTAGTACTCTTAGTACTTTTCCGCGCCACCTTCAGGCGCTTATTGGCGTGAGCCTCCGCGCTCTGTCGAAGGCGCACGTGCCGTGCGTCAGCTATCTGGGCTACGCCGAGAGAAGCTAGGCAATGAATGCTGTCAGCCAAACGCGGGTATCTAATCGCGCAGAATGTGTTCTCGCGTTTGCAGCGGCCCAAGCGGCTGACAAAAGCAGTTTTGAGTCACCGAATGGAACAATTGCAGTGCTACCTTGGCAGCGCAGGTTCCCCATTTCTCGAAACGGACACATTCCCGGTATTTCACCTCGCAACCTTGCCCTCAATCGCAGCACTTGGTGCTTTGTGGTGGACGGTCAACCTGCACTCTCTGCGCACGTTCCGAGCTGAGCGACCGGCCAACAGCTCAGTTGTCGCTCTCGCACTGAGTGAAGTGGCAAGGGTACCTGTACTTTCCGACTTGTTGCTCGGCTATCTCCTCGAGGCGGAAGATTTCGAGGAGCGCCGCCATGTACGCCTGCGTCATCTCGATGCCTCGCAGGCGGATGAAAAGCGTCAGGGTCTCGACACCGGTCAGCATATCAAGCAGACCGTCCCGCTGCGGGCAGTAGCCCAGGTTCCGCTGGAACTGCGCGGCAGAGACAACGTGTATTTTTATATACTTTTATGCATAAACGTTCTTGTATGCACTACAGGGCTGGAACAGTGCTGAAAGGCACGTTCATGGGGCAATTTATTGATCCCAAGGAAGCATTACAGGTCACCGCCAGGGTAATAGCAGACGCTTATGAACACGCAAAGGTCCAGTTTAAGGTTGTTTTTTTCATTGTATTAAACGCCTGGTTCTCTATTCAACATCTTCGACGGGCAAAACAAAATACTCTAGCGCAAAAATTTCCTGGAAGGTTGCCCTTCTTATTAATACGTTTATCCAGCGCAGCTGTTGACTACTTTTCTGATTTGTCATTTCGCGATTGTCTCCCTTTCTCTCTGAGGTGTGCTTACGCTGACGTCATGGCACAGCGTCACGTGAGCGGCTAGGCGGGCTGTGTGACATCACGGCGCGGTATCACGTGAGCAGGAGCGAGACACGAGTGGGCGGTGCCGGTCACGCGAAGCGTTCGTTCGGATGACGTCACGGCGTAGGTCACACGATGGCATGCGCCGTTGGTCATCACGTGATCAGACTTGCTACCATGCCACCGCCGGCGGATACAGCGGGAATGGTCTAACAGCAGCTATCTAAAAGCGGTAATCGCTGTTAAGTTCGGCGCCCTATTCAATGATCATCCAAAAATACGCTTTGCAGCGTACGAAAAATGACCCCTGGACGGTTACAACTACGTAACGCGAGATTCCGCGATAGCTGTATAGGCATTTAGCTTTGGCAGGCGGCTGTTCCAAACAGAGCCACCCGCAGGCTTATGCAACCCAGGTTGGCCATGACATAAGATGACATGTCACAGACGCACAGCCGCACAGCATTAATAAAGGCCTCAACACATCCTACGTGGGCCGCCAGGGTGGCTGAGTGGTTACGGCGCTCGGCTGCTGGCCCGAAAGACGCGGGTTCGATCCCGGCCGCTGCGGTCGAATTTCGATGGAGGCGAATTTCTAGAGGCCCGTGTACTGTGCGATGTCAGTGCACGTTAAAAAAACCCAGGTGGTCGAAATTTCCGGAGCCCTTCACTACGGCGTCTCTCATAGCCTGAGTCGCTTTGGGACGTTAAACCCTCATAAACCAAACATCCTACGTGGTTCCATGCGGGCTGATAACCATACCCGGGTTGCCATTGTTACCATGCATATGGTAACCATGGTAACGCACCCACCGGTTACGCCGACGACGACGACGCGCAAGCCAGGGACGGGCGCCTATAACAGCTCTCGCTGTAAAAATTCCCGGTGTCTTTCACGAGAGCCTACAGTTAGCCTCGGCATTACGCAATACACAAACGCATAAATGGCTACGTCAGTGTTGTGAACTAAAGCAATTCGCTCGCAGTAGTAGTTAGGAGTAATTGGTGAAGCTCCTAGCATAATCGTTCCTCCATGGATTCAGGCTCCCGACCAAGGTCATAAGCACAAGCTCGCTCACATCTTCCGTTTCGTTCACGACCGAGAAGGGTCCGATGTAGGCATCCCCTGCGTGCGGCAGCAGTTCCCCGGTCAGGATCCGGAATGTTGTGGTCTTGCCTGCCCCATTGGCGCCCAGCAGACCGAAGCACTCTCCCTTGCGAACCGTGAATGTCAGACCCTGCGTAACAGCGGGTACCAGAGGAAACAGCACGCATTCGAAGCAAGTCGGAAAATCACTCATCTGGACGCGTCTAACAGAATTAGCCTTCGCATCTCCGCTGGATACGTGTCAAAGCGAGATGCGCAGAATGTACTACACCCGCTGTCGTATTTATGGAATAGAATGTCAAAGAAAAGTTTTAATTTCTTCACCGTCGTTGCACGCGGCTTTGACAGCTTGAATTTTAAAGTGATTAAATCTTTTCCCGAAAGTCTTCTTCGCTATCATTCCACATCGGGTGCATAAGCACATAACGGGAAGAGTTTTGCACACAGGGAAGACCTCTGTTGCTTCTGCACTGAGGCTGAAAAGGTCTCATGGGCGTTATCTATCCGGAGGAAAGCTCTTGAGCACAAAGTTAGTTCGTGTGGAGTAGCCGTCGGTTGAATTCGGGACGATATTTTTCGCGATAGCGTATACAGCTCGTTCGTTCGAAAAGCCGTCCGCGTAGTCGGCACCACGTGTCGGAAATAATCGGGGGCTGCGTAAAAAAAAATCGTATCATGCCAACAGTTTGCCGCAGAATGTTCCGGATGGTGTCATACGGTTCAACGTTTCGTGCACCATAAACTTCCGGTTAAGTTAGAGCCTAGCTCACGGCAGGGATTCGAACCAGCGACGGCTGCGTAAAAAAAACCGTATCATGGTAATTTGTGCTTCTAGTGATTGACGATTGATTGCTGTGTGATAGGCGATGACGAGTTAATAAATCACTGCAATTAATTAACTGATTCAATTCAAGAAATGAAAAATTGTAAAAAGGGGTTCAAAGGTTTCAAATGCTCAGAATGAAAAGTAAATGCTTGATGATGAAATTTAGAATATAATTGATCATTTAATTAATTGTAATAATGAAAAAAATGAAAAATTCGCTCAAAGGTGTCAAACTGCTCGCAATGGAAAGCCTAACCCACTACGCTAGCGCGTCATAACCCTTAAGGCGGAGTTTAAGTGTCCTCGCGAATTTTTTCTTCTAATAATCACGATATCTGTACACTGCTCGAAAATCAACCATGTTCGACTTGGCCATTTTGTAAGCTATGGCTTTATGGGCTTCCGCCGCTGTTAATTGCACCCACATCAACGGTGGCGTTGAGCACTTGCATAATCGACAGACCTGTCATTAACGAGCAGCTGTTTTTTTTTCTCCACTGCCGCATGCCACCCACGCATCTACTCGCCTGTAGCACGAGGTTGGGCTCCGAGTAACCGTACGCCTTGTGGAGGCGGCGCACGAGCATCAGAGGCCGCGTCTGTGGCGCCATCTGCCCGCGCACTAAGGCGTCCACGAGCTCGTCTTCCATCATTACTTCCGTCTCCTCCTGCTTCTTGGGCTGTAAAAAGCAGCGTAGATTTGACACCCAAGTAAACACATTTATTGAAGCGAAAAGCTTCACTAGGCTAGGTAAAGCAGTCGTCGCGTAGGCCGGAGATTGACCTTGAACGACCTTCACCCCAACCACGTTAGCCGTGTATGATCACATGTGGTACAGTTATGGTGTCGAACTCTGCACCCCTGACCTTGACTCATCACCTTTAGTTGACCTTTGACATTGGGTGACCTTCGGATTGACCTTTGACATTAAGAACATCCGACGGGTGATGTGAAGCCACGTGATGACATCCGATGGGGGTGTCGTAAGACCATGTGATACCGCGTCATAGCCACGCGGTCGTGTGGGTATATATAGAACGGCTGTCGCGAGCGTGTATCGGAGCTGCCGTGGACAAGCCTCAGATGCTTAACAAGCGTCCTTGCTTTGCGCTGAATTCCAGGATTAGCCAAGTTAAGCCACTGCCAATTTTTTCACCTTTCTTTTTCAAGTGCATAGAAGTCCGGATGGTTATAAGGCAGAAATGACCGCGCTTCCTTGACTTTTTTCTACGTTAATAAAAGCGGCAGAAACACTTGTGTTCGAGCGAAGGCCCCTTGAGCCCCTTCTTATTTTTTGATTTTCCTCGTGTTTTACATAATACGTAACCTAGTAGTCTGCAAAATTGCGTCTTCGTGGGAAAAATGGAGACTAGTTTGGAGGATGGGGCTTGACGTCCCAAAGCGACTCAGGCTATGAGTGAAGGGCTCCGGAATAATTGTGACCACCTGGGGATCATTCACGGGCACTGACATCGCATAGTAAATGGGCCTCTACAATTTCGCCTCCATCGAAATGCGACCGCCGCGGCCGGGATCGAACCCGCGTCTTTCGGGACAGCAGCCGAGTGCCATAACCACTGAGCCACCGCGGCGGGGGTTTCGAGGAATGTCGCAGTCAAAAAGATCAGCAATTTACGTAGAAGTTTTTAATCAATTAAGGAATAATATAGTGTCCATGCGTAGCAGGATTCTGATTACACGGAGTGGTCATGATGCCAACCTCTTCCACTAGGTGACTGTCAAAAGATCACCAGGACAGCAGCTTGGGCATGTTGGTTACTCATTTGTGGCGGATCAAAAGATGGCTGCGAAATTTCCGCGAGATACAAGACGTGCAGAAGAGAGGAAATGACACGAGCGCTGCTAACAACTGCAGCTTTCATTGCAGGAATAGCAATAAATAGGAACTGTTGTAACAGAAGAAAACACACAAGCGACGATATGAAAAATCGACAAGGAAAAGTACCTTTTTCGAGCCAGCGACGTCTCTGAATAAGCCGCGAGGCGGCTTGACCATCGTTTGCCCCATGTCCTCTGCGTAGGCTTCGGGCTCGAGTGAGCTGAGCGCCTGGTCCACCTTGCGGACCCAGCGCTCGATGAAAAGCAGCACCACGAAGAGTACGGCACCCTCCACGGACAGGGTGACCACCTCGTAGAACGCAGAGTACGGATGCACGTCGAACGGGTTGATCACGTATTCCGTCCGGTCTGGGCTGCCAATGTCTGAAAGGATTCACAGGGACACCCCACTGCATTGTACGTTGGTAGTGCGGTAACATTAGAGGCTGGTGATGCCTTTAACGGAAGTGACGTCATTTCTCATGCAATGAATGGTCCGATCTGGTGATGTCACTCCTCTCCAGCCAATCGGCGAACTTAACTTCCGACGACGCATCTTTTTTTCAGGCGAGGCTTTGAATGCATCATCATCATCAGCCTGACTACGCCCACTGCAGGGCAAAGGCCTCTCTCGTGTCTCTCCAATTGACCCTATCCTTTGCCAGCCACCCACACCCTATGCCTGCAAACTTCTTAATATCGGCCACCCACCTAACCTTCTGCCGCCCCCTGCTACTCTTGCCTCATCAAAAAAGCTACCTCAATAAAAATATCGTCAAACCTCTGTTCATAACAATTACAGAATCGTTCTGAAAATGTCCCTCGACCACTTCGGAGGTCCCTAATATCTCTTAGTTTATTACAACGCCTCTCATCCCGAACCCTACCTTGCGTAAGTGTATGGTATGTACACATACTTATACATCATAAACTGTAGATTTCTGCTCAGCATATGTTATAAACGCAAAACTGTACCTTTCTACCCTTTATTCGGCATCGGAATCTCTGATTTGCTTACATAGACTTACTATGGCAAGCTTCAGTCAAAAGAAGTAGACTTGTACACGCTTTCGAGCAAAAATGTGAATATATAGGACCCAAAAGAAATTCATTATATGTTCATTGGAGAAGGTTGAAATTTTTCTGCGGATTTCCGGCATGCCGACTTTTCTTGGTACTATTTATCGCCCGAAGGAAATGAACGACCTCTTTCATGTGCGTGCGCACGCAATTTGTGATTGCCTTCTTATCTTCACCCACGTGAAAAACATCGCGACCTGCTGTGGAGGAGAGACGCAAAATTGCATCCGACCTGCCTCCATCATAAAACTTATCCAAGGACCGAACATAGCTCTCTTTTGACAGGGCCCATACCCTGATCCACATGTCCTTTTTGTCTCAGGCTGGCCACGATAAATTATCTCCAGCCATTATGAGAAGCCCGAGGGTTTTCGCTGAGACTTACAACTACAGCCGCCGTCCTTCTAGCCCCATCGTTTTATTGAAGCAAAAAGCTTCACAAGGCTAGGTAAAGCAGTCGTCACGTAGGCCGGAGAATGACCTTGAACGACCTTCAGCCTAACCAAGGATAGCCGTGTATGGCCATATGTGGTACAGTTATGGTGTCGAACCCATGATTCCAGACCTTGACCCATGACCTTTAGTTGACCTTTGACATTGGGTGACCTTGTGGTTGACCTTTGACCTTAAGAACATTCGATGGGGTTATGTGATGTGATTCCTCGTGAAGACATCCGATGGGGGTGTCGTACTAAGACCATGTGATACCACGTCATAGCCACGTAGTCGTGTGGGCATATGCAGAACGACTGTCGCGAGCGTGTAGCGGAGCTGCCATGGACGAGCCTCAGACGCTAAGCGAGCGTGCTCGCTTTTCGCTCAATTCCAGGGTTAGCCAAGTTAAGCCACTGCCAGTTTTTAATAAGTCGGCATTCTAACCGCTTTTAAAGCGCTATAGTATAACAACTAACAGCACTAAGTGGGGGTATTTAGCGCACGTCTTTTTATCCTGAGCGATCTCGACTCACGGTCGCAGCATCGCTGAATGGATAGCTTCGCCTCGGCCACCGTGCTCGTGCACTGGCTCTCGAGCTCGGCGCCGCCGATCTGGCAGACGCGGTTCTCGGAGGCCAGCTGCAGGATCTTGGTCATGCCCCGCGAGTAGGAGCACGAGGGCAGCAGTCGCACCACCTGCCTCGCGGTGCCGATGACCGCCGAGACGAACACGCTGTTCACCTGGCTGGCGTAGTGCTCCATGAACACCTCGCCCAGGCAGCCCACGGAGGCTGCGGCACAGCGAGGACGAACGATGCACTCCCCATTAAAGCCCCTCCATGACGCTTTCTTCCGACCAAAAACCGGTAGTGGCAATAGAGGGGCTTTACTCCCCATCATTGCTCAGTGACAGTTTAGATACGTGTTGTATCATGGGCGATCGATGGCGTTCGGCTGGTGAGAACAGGGCCGGTGGATCTGGTCCCACCCATAGCGGCGACGTTTCGTACACACTAAACACGAATACGCCTGTTTGGGAGTAAGAAGGGGAGTAAGCTGTCCTCTATATCACTCCCTTTAAAAGGGAGTTCAGCAGAGGACAGTTTACACCCTTTTTACTCCTTCAGACGAGCTCCTTGTGCTATCGCATAGGAGAAAAGCGCATTAAACGCTTCTCAAGCGCCCCTTACCTATGACGAACATCAATATGGAGAGCGCGGTGAAGCCGTATCCAGGGTTGTCGAAGAGGAAGGAAGCGATGTAAATAAAGGGCAGAGCCGCATATCCGTGGAGAAGATTGAGCACGAATATCAGGCCTGCGGTAAAAGGACTGGGTGTGAGAAAAAGGGTAGATCTTGATAACAGGAAACAATGCATACTGTTTATTTAGTTTTGGATCGCAATGGCTGAATTTTCTGCGACTAGGGTGGTAGCGCTGGCACCAGTGTATTTAATGAATTTTTATGCACGCGACGAGCTAACCTGACCCACAAGTAGATACTTGTCTTTGCTTTTCTGTTTCACGCACGTTTAGCCGCTTAATAATAATAATAATAATTGGTTTTTGGGGAAAGGAAATGACGCAGTATCTGTCTCATATATCGTTGGACACCTGAACCGCGCCTGTAAGGGAAGGGATAAAGGAGGGATTGAAAGAAGAAAGGAAGAAACAGGTGCCGTAGTGGAGGGCTCCGGAATAATTTCGACCACCTGGGGATCTTTAACGTGCGCTGACATCGCACAGCACACGGGCGCCTTAGCGTTTTTATGGAGGAAAAACGCTTGGTTTGATCTCCCTTTTTGAGTTTGTTTGGTAACTTGGCTTTGACCTGTTCGTTTCGAGCCCTTTTAGGTACTTGGATTAGCCTCTCTGTCTCGAAGTCGTTTGGCCACCGGGCTTAGCCGCTTTATGAGCCATGTCCGTGTCTGCGTGGGAAAAAGGAGCCGCTGTCGGGATCCAATAAAGCTATCCCGTCATACCCTCTGGGTCAGAGCTTAAGTGTCCCCCAAAGTTGGCTTAAATTAAATTTTCACAGCCATGAATACGTCTTTCTGCCGGACCAGTGTCAGCACACCCGGAGGGAGCCAAACTATTACTCAGTTTTTACTGCTCAGTTTTTGCTATTATCAGTTTTTACTGCGAACAATAATTCGCGTGAGTTGTCCTCGTGCCACCTCAGGACGAACATTTCTTTCCGCCCTTTAATATTACCGGGCACCCTCATAACGTGTTAGTCCCATCAAACTAGCTTTAAGCCAGCAATATTCTTACGAGTTCAACTGAACAAAATAATGTGAACTGTTAAGTGAATCAGTATTTATCCATTGTAAAATGACCACAAAACAAAGGTATGAAACATGAAAGAAATGGGACATGTTCCTCAAGAAGATGCAGTTTGCGCTAACACTGACGTAGCGAACGATATGATCCGATCCTGTGAAGACGGGAACGTTAGTTTAACCTTAAAGCAATACGCAACTGATATACCGCCCGCATGAGCAGAATTAAGCCATTATTTCCTGCGTGTTTAACGCTGGTCCTTAGTGCATCGCGGTTGACAGATGAGGGAGAAGACTCACGGAAGTCTGTGCCCGAAAGTTCTTCGAAGTAAGCCAGCGGCGGTAGCACCATCAGCGCGGTTCCCATGTAGAAGAGGAAGTCAAAGATGAAGTTGAGCGTCCAATAGAGCAAAATGCTCATGCCTGTCAGGAGGTGCAATTGCTTCACCTGCGTAAAGCAAGAATCCCTTCAGTGCCAGAGTTGGCACATCAGAAAGGCTAGCCAAGGCATTTTGTGTTTTGAGGCGCCAAAAAAAATGCACATCCAACGACTAAATTTTTACCAGCTCGGACGGCAAGAGATCTAACACCTCTGCCCGTGGCACAGCGAAGACATTTCCACTCAGACATATCCACATTTCTACATTTACATGGCGAAGATGTTGGTCATATCTATAGATGTTGCACATTTTCCTTGTCCGGCACATGACGTTCAGTATGCACAGGTGGGAGACTGACCACGTGGTCGAGGGGTGCGATCGCGTACATAACGAGGTCTATACTAGTGTCATCACAGCTGTGGTTGCCCACCTATATTGGTCTGCGGCTTTCAGCAAATAAGACTCCGTGTCAGGATATTATGTGCGCTCTCAGATGTCTTATGAAAGAAATCAACACCGGCACGCTACCATGGCGAAGCATTGGTTTCGTTTCTAATGACCGAACGGAATTTCGTAAATTCGATATCGCCTAATTCGAATTCCCGGTTTATTCGAACTGATGCTCTGTTTACGTCATCATCGTTCGCATGTAAGGAGAAGTCCTGATCGCAATGGCTTTAATGTGAGCTCCGTGTAATACCAACAAATTTTAAGCACATATCAAGTTAAAGCTATCGAGATTGGACTGCGCATGGTTTGCATATTTTACGTGCCCACCTTTGAAGTCAGATGTGCAGGCCAAAGTGACAAGAAGTGGCATACTGACCCGCAAAGATTGTTTCCCATGACCACTGTTTTGTGGGAACGTAATTATCTCGGTGACAGATAAGCCTTGAACATTCTAGAAGGTTGCGGAAAAGGACGACCAAGTGCAGCTATCGAGTGCCGCAAAATTCACTTTGAGATCTGGCTGGGCTGCATACAACGACTGCCAACCACCAAGAAGCAAAAAATACGCATAGACTCAAAAGAAAACATTTGACAGAAGTCTGTCTGGTTGGGATATTTAATTTAGGAGAAAGACGACTGACGCCAACAAAGTTAATTTTTGGAATTAACGCGACGTTTCGGGACCGGCTTGATCCCTTCTTCATGGTGTGACTACGGGCGATGCGCAGCTTGGCTTTTTGAACCCTCGGGTGGAAGACTTACGTGGCGGAAAAAAGATGTAGTTGGCCAAATGCGTTCTAAAGCGACTGCTTACCGCTTGCGCCCAAGAAGTTGAAGCAGCGTGAAATTGTTTACAGTGTTCATGGTTACAAGTGCTTCGATAGATGAATGGTACAAAAGCAGTCTATTCCGAGTGCGGAGGGAGAAACAACGCTGGTTCAACCTGGGGAAGAGCTCAAGCAGTGGGGAAGAGGTCAAAGTCGGTACACTGAACTCTCATATGCAACGCCCTCTCAGCGATGGGGAAGAGGACAAAGTCGCTACACTTAACTCTCACATGCAGCGCCTCTGGACGATGCGGAAGAAGACAAAGTCACTGCACTTAGCTCTCACCTGCAGCGCCCTCTCAGCGATGGGGAAGAGGACAAAGTCGCTACACTTAACTCTCACATGCAGCGCCCTCTGGACGATGCGGAAGAAGACAAAGTCACTGCACTTAGCTCTCACCTGCAGCGCCCTCTCAGCGATGGGGAAGAGGACGAAGTTGCTGCACATGAAGCTTGAGACCAGCGGAAAGAACACGGAGCGGAGCACCTTCGGCAGGAGCACCCGGTACGTGTTCTGGCTTCGGATGTGCTCGCTCTCGTCATCGGACTCTGCCCCGGTAGCGCGAATGACGCCGCTGCGTACTTTCGCCCGCGGTGGTGCCGTGACGTCGAAGGTGAACTGCGCGTCGGCTACTGCGGTGACGTTGCGTAACCGGGCGTCGTTGTACGCGCTCATCGTCAGCAGGGCAGTGTGCTGGATCTGGCCGTTGTACCACAGCATGTTGCTGCGACAGAAGGCGTTTGGCGGGTTACTACAACTTTGTTCTTAACGGTTAGTGTCTGCTATAGCTGCGTACGACTCGAAAAAACATTGGCAGTGACTTAACTTGGCTAACCCTGGAATTCATCGAAAAGCATGCATGCTTGCTAGGCGTCTGAAGCTCGTCCATGGCAGCTCCGCTACACGCTCGCGAAAGCCGTTCTACATATACCCACACAACCACGTGGCTATGACGTGGTATATCACATGGTCTTACGACACCCCCATCGGATGTCATCAGGTGGCTTCACATCACCCCATCAGATGTTCTTAAGGTCGAAGGTCAACTAAAGGTCATGGGTCAAGGTCAGGGGTCAAGGGTTCGACACCATAACTTACCACTATGGTCATACACGGCTAACGTTGTTGGGCTGAATGTCGTTCAAGGTCATTCTCCGGCCTACGCGACGACTGCTTTACCTAGCGTAGTGAAGCTTTTCGCTTCAAAAGAGGCAGAAGAACCCACTCAAAGAGGGCGTCGCCACTGCGGCGTTGACGTAGCGTGACGACGTCGCAGTCAAGTCCAACCTCGTTGCACCTGCTAAGGTCGAAGGCGATTGACTGCGGTGTGTGACAATTCGCCAGCGCTAATGCCCGGAGGGGCACCTTTTATGCATTTTTAGAGTTTTACTTGAATATCGTGAACCATAGTGATGGCTGAGTGACAAGTCTTTATGGCGGTCGGTTACTCAGCTCAGGGTCTCTGAACCGAATGGCGATTACGACGGCAGCGTTTGATGAAGGGGGCGGGGGGGGGGGGGGGGGCATTGCAAAAACGTCCATGTGGAGTTTGTTGCCTGTGTACGCTAAAGGTGCTCAAGTGGCCGTAAAGGACTAGAGACAGCAAATTTTTTCTTCTGTTTTATCTTCTTTCAAACTATGCGTTGTCATTGGTATACTTGGATCACAGCGTAGAATTCGCCTACGACACCTAAATAAATTGTCATTTAATTTCTTCTTGATGCTGCCTCGGTTTCGTCAACCGAACGATGGGTGTGACGTGAAGTTGAAATTTAGGTCACGTGAGGCAAGATAAAACTGCAATATAACTGCTGATACGTCGTTTGTTGTAATTCTCAAGATGGCTGGATTAACTGCTGTAGTAAGTTTAAAATACGTGTAAGCGTTCATACTGCAGTTTGCCGTACATCACGTGACCTGAAGTTCAACTACACATCAGAGCCATCGTTCGATTGATGAATCCGAAACCGACACAGCGTGAAGAAAAATTATAGTTTCGTGGTCATAGGCGAATACCACGCAGTGATCTATGTAATCTAATATCTAACGCATCATTTGAAAGAAGAAAACACGCAATGAAATGAGGTGTCTATAGTCCTTCAAATAGCCTTTCACAACTCTGTATTTCATGTGCCAGCGTAGGTTCAGGATATCAAACCTCACATCGCACAACACTGAAGTCGACTAAGTGTTCGGAAATTGCGTTTTATAATTTTTACATTCCAGACCGAAATTTATGACTATGAGACGCGCCGCAGAGGTGGTTCTTAAATTAGTTTCCACCTCCCGATCTTCACTAACGCTACCAAAATCTTACGTTGAAGGCCGGGCGCTTTTGAATTTCACCGCCAATGTGCGGCTGCCAGTGGCTTGTCCGCAGCGTAAAGCAGTAACCGCCATGAAGCGATGTACCTGGTGACGCATCTACACTCTAAACAAAAAGGAGTAAGAAGGGAGTAAACTGTCCTCTAGCGCACTCCCCTTTATAAAAGGGAGTACAGCTTACTCCCTTTTTACTCCCATGTAGGCGTATTCGGGTTTAGGGTGCAGGATGGCGGCGACCGCCGACAGTCGCGGTTGTGGTTTCGCCTGTGTGTGCCGTCAAAATTGGTTGCTCTGCAGCGGCGACCAGAATAGACTTTTCTAAAATATAAAGACTGATATCGATATTACTTACTGCGAGCTGCAAGCCTCTCAATACACTAGGAAGACAACTATCACTGCTAAAAAATTACCTATTTAATATTAGTTAACCACTGCTGGTTAGCATTTCTTAGCTGTATTATGATGCGCACTGCTACTGACAATGCTATGCGGAAGAATACGTTTTTAATCCAAAAGGCTAGTTTTAAAAATTGCCTACAGTCTTGTGTGAAACACCGTGTATGGAGGCGACAAAAAAAAAGAGCTTATTTTTTCTGCCTGCAGCAAGGACATTTATTAATGGAGCTCAAAACATCTTTTTGTGCTATTTATACGCTGTTCAACAGCACTGGCTTAGTAGCGCGCGCGAACAATTGTGCATCAATGTGCTTCGATACTTCAAGACAGTACCATCGTAAATAACAAACTAATCGTCAACCGAATGCCGGTTGCTGCTACCGAAGCATATACGATGTTTCCATGTCAGGCGTCAAAATAAAGATGTACCCGGTTGCCTTCGTCATCTGGAAGCCGAAGTGGGTGTTGAAGACATATATGAAGAGCTTGAGCTTTGCATACTCCAGGAGGCGCTCCCCGACGTCTGCTGTCCCCTGGACGCGCTTGAAGAAGTATTGGCGTCTGTCACTGAACATGGGGACCAGGTAGCGTTCCCGGAACTGTGCCTCGGTGTCGCCGAGCTCGAAGCCCTGCAAGAATAGTGTGTGCCTTATTGAAGCGAAAAGCTTCACTACGCTAGGTAAAGCAGTCTTCGGGTACGCAACACAGCGACCTTCAGCACAGCGACATTGAGCACAACGACCTTCAGCCCACCCAAGTATAGCCGTGTATGACCATATGTGGTACAGTTATGGTGTTGAACCCTTCACCTCTAACCTTGAACCATAACCTTTAGTTGAGCTTTGACCCCTGACCTCGGGTAGGCAGCACAACGACCTTCAGCCTACCCAAGGATAGCCGTGTATGACCCTATGTGGCACAGTTGTGCTGTCGAACCCTTGACCCTGACCTTGACCCATGACCTTTATTTGACTTGACTTTGGGTGACCTTTGGGTTGACCTTTGACCTTAAGAACATCCAATGGGGTGACGTGAAGCCACGTGACGACAACCGATGGGGGTGTCGTAAGATCATGTGATACCACGTCATGGCCCCGTAGTCGTGTGGGTATATGTAGAACGGCTGTCGCGAGCGTGTAGCGGAGCTGCCATGGACGAGCCTCAGACGCTTAGCAAGCGTCCTTGCTTTTCGCTGAATTCCAGGGTTAGCCAAGTTAAGCCTCTGCCAATTTTTTTTTTTACGCAGTATCACCGGGAACGCGCAAGGGAGGGGCCTCGGCTCTGAGCAGCTTGAAATGTGGGATACAATTAACGTTAATATTTTTGTCTTCTCAGTAAGGGCGCGTCCGGTATCTGACAGTAGATGCTTCCTGGTCATACTGGCCAAAGCCGGATATACTGTCCGCTGTTTATGTGAAAAGGTCGGTTATTGTTGCCCGAACATGGGATGAACATGGACAAGAGATGCCTCTCGCACCAGTTACTTTTAATACCGCATTATCAACCGAGATCAGGCCACAATGAAATTGTCCTTTGGGTGCTATCAAGATGTGACACTCTTGACAAGACAAAATGAACAGGGGACGGGATGGAATCCTCAGTCCACTAGACGGCGGTCAGACAACAGAATGAACTCATGTGGTCGAAACGTTGCCTCACTCTAAACACGAATTAGCCTATGTGGGAGTAAAAGGGAAGTGACCTGTCCTCTAGAACACTCCCTATTATAGGCAAGGAATTCTGCCCAAGCCCAGGGGTGGATTTCTATCGCTAAAATGCGGAATACTTATGCTTTTCAACAGAAACAAATTCACTCTTCAAAACATGCCAACTTCTAGCAGTTACGACGATTTAAACCGAGGATTAAATCTCCTTTATTTGCCAAACTCCAGACCTCTGGAGCCACGTATAAAAGCCTTCTCTTATTGCTCATCAGGTTACTATGCTTAACGGAAAAAAATAAGCCTCCGCTGAAAACAGTAAGCGCTGTTCGGTATATTTGGTGATCAAAATATCCCCGCCACTTGGGGTAGTGTACCTTGCTCCTAAAAGGGATTATGCTAGAGGACAGCGTACTCACCTTTTTGCTCGCATAAAAGGCTAATTCAAGTTAAGAGTGGAGTGGACTCAAGCATCCCTCCCGTAACATGTTCATTCTGTGTTGTCATTCCTTTGCGGTGTCATTAGAGAGTTATGGCATATCGTTACCGTGCTTGCGTTATCGTTTACCGCGGTACCGGACGCCGGACTTTCCGTTAGCGCTGCGCGTGGGCTCGAATGGAGTCAACCTGTGACAAAGGCCTTCAGCCGTATACACACGGTTCCATCACAAAGTATCTCACAAAGCTATTCACGGCCTCGTCTTGCACCGCATTACTCCCACCTCATCCGTGCAGCCTAGCGCACATCCATCCATGAGGATGTCTTGGCACTCACCACGGAGAACTCGAGCACTTTGGGGAAGGTGTATCTGAGCGTGTCGTCGACGTTCTGCAGCTCCCGGCTGCTGCCGCTGAGGCCCCACAGCTCCACAATGAAGAGTAGCGTCAGCAGGCAGGGCGGCAGCACCCAGCTGAACAGCGGCATGCGTCGCTCGCGGTACGCGTGGATGGTGCGCTTGGCGAAGACGGCGCGCACGCGTTCAGTGAGCGACGCGTCCGAACACGTGCTGCTTGCCACCACTTTCACCAGGGGCGCTGCGTGTTTCCAGAAGCAACCGCAATGCCTTCAATGCCGACAATCCCCTGCAGGTTGCCACAGGAGCCCTACGCTTCGAAGTATGCAATCTAGATCTCTTTAGTGGAACACTTCGTATGATTCTTGTGTGCTTTCCATACGACTCATACAGAAGGTAGAGAAATTGTACTTCCTATACGGACCGCACGTGTTGACGCCATGCAACGTCGTGGGCATCATTTGAAACGGGAAACGTTAGGAGTGCATTATGAGCAGATGTGGAAAACAAACACATGGGCTACGCACTTATTTCCGTGCACTCTCATGCTGATTTCGTATTCCCATGATATCGTGCGTGTGGATCCTACTTAGGGACGAACCAGCTGGGCAGACCTACGTAGTAGCAGCTTTAAGCGCAAGGCGGTAACATGTAGAAGTGTTCGTTTCTCACGTGTTCACGAGTGAACCTCGCACGCTTGGTATCCGTCACCTCGGTCTTGTAGTTTCTACACCAACTTTCATACAGCAAGTTCTCGCCAATGTTCAGCGTTCAGTTCTGTTCCTGTCACTGCAATAGGGCGGTTCTTTCCACGCAGCGGAATCCTTGGAAGCTTCGCGGCTTCCGTGGTCTGTTTCGAGAAGAAAAAACAACTTCAGCAGTTTTTTTTTTCAAAGCTCTTTATTATAAATTCTAATCCTGTGCTCTCCCATCGTTGGCAGTTTAAAAGTCTTGCATATAGTCTGTGAACCATGATACAGAAGGAAATGGCGGAGATTAGGAAACTTCTTAAACAGCAAGTTGTGAACCTGTGTCCTTTGCGAGAATGGGCATAGAAGCATCAAAGCGACGACGTTGGGCTAAGAGCAAGAATAGATTCACGGGGCAGTGCTGGTAATATTAGCCATCGCACTTATTAAGCTTCCAAAGCCGTAATGTGGACAAGGATCTTGGTAACTGCTGCAGTCAACCCACGTCTGCGCACTTCCTTTCCTTTGCGTCATTTCCGGAGCTCACCCTTTGCCTCCATGACGGTGGCGTCTTCGTCCACCCCCTCGGGCAACTTGCGCTGTTGGCGGTGCACGTGCTGGTCCTCCCCCACGCGGATCAGGACGTCTTCCAGCGAGGTGACCGAGACACCCACCGACTCGATGCCCAGCTCATCGGTGTGCTTTTCTATGTCCTGCAGCGTGGAAATGAGAGTTTTGTACCCTCTTTCATGCTCTGATGTTTTCTGATCAGTGCCGGATAATTTCTATTCTGAAAGAAGAGAAACGTCTTCGACGGCTAGTAGCCTAAAGCTTAGAAACATCCATGTGGCTCGTTACCTAAACCTCGCATAGTGGCTAAGAAACAAGTCCATAGCGATGTGCTGTTGTGCATAAAGGCGCCGACATAATTAGCCAGAGCCAGTCTTTGCCATTCAACTTCATGAATCGCCCAACTGAGTGTTAGAGGTAGTGCACATTAATATCTGTAGTTAAGGCCGGCATAGTCGCACATGAGCGCACTGTGCTTTTTGACGTCACTTGTAACTTTGCTTCGTGCGCTTACAGAAAGACCTGTCAGGTCCACTTCCCTACATCTTCCTTATCCCTACGATTCACACAGTCCTGTTCCACCTACACCTTATCCCCGCCAACCCCCTAATCTCATTCGCCCACGTGGCTTTCTGTCTCTTCACGTTACACCTATCATTTTCTTTTCCATAGCTCGTGGCGCTAGATCTCCTCAACTTAACATAGCCTTTTCGCTAGCATTTAAATTCCCGCGCCATTAGCTGTCTTTCTTCACGCTTAAGGGATACCGTTAAGCTGCTGGTCGTGATCGGAGACTGCCTACAAAATGCTCTCCACCTCATTCGCATTTCACTCTCGTGGTCCACAACAGCGGTTACTATACTTGTCCTAGTAGATGTATTCCTCGACCGCTTTTAGTGCTTTGCTCTATATTGTTAAGTGTTGTGCCATCTCTATGCAACTGAACATTAAAAGATTTCTTCATTTTAATTTCTACGCTCACCGTTCTTCTTGGCCTGTCAAGATCCTCGGTCATGGTTTACAATGGGAAGCTAAGGTTGAGCAAGGCAGCGTAATCAGCAAATCAGACTACTAAGGTACTCGCCATTAACGTTTATCCAAACTCGTCCCATTCCTGCTCTCTGAATATTTCCAGTAAGCACGCGGTTAACAGTACTGGAAAGACCATGCCTCCCTGCCTGACACCCTTCTTGGTAGGGATTTTTCCAGTTTCTCTGTAGAGGACTATGGTGGCTGTGATGCCGCTATAGATATCTTCCAGTATTTTTACATAAGGTCCTTCTGTGCCGTGTTTCCGCAATGCGTGCGGGCCTGCAGAGGTTTCTACTTAGTAAAATGCTTTCTAGGAATCTATGAAGGCTATATATAGAAGCTATACTCTGCTCATACCTGCATCACCTGATTGATGCTGTGATTGAGGCGTGTTGTCGAGGAGTCTTTACTAAAGTCAGCCTGGTGCTTTGGTTGCCTGAAGTCTTAAGACTGGTCTAATTTTACCACCGATTATTAGACTGGTCTAATTTTGCCACCGATTAATTACGTTTGCACATACCTTGTAGGTATTTACTGAGGCAGTTAATATTTGCAGGTGCTCCCTTGTAATTAAGATGTTAGCGTTATCCCGAAATATCTGGCGCACTCGAGAATATGGGACATTGCGTATGCAGGGTGGCATTCTACATTAAATCTTAGGAAGGTCAGATAGTGCCTCACACGAGCTTTGCTTGTAGGAACGTCCAGACGTTCGTGTGTTTTACCAGTATTCGTCAACAGCTTTTTGCGTATGCACCCAGACCATGTAATGCCACAACAGAAGATGAAAAAAGCCTTCATTGATCAATATACCTTGAACATGGCTATGATGACCTTGGTCGCGATGATCTGGCCAAGTAGGAAGACTGCCTCGTTCAGCGAGTCGCTCTGCACGCGCGCTTTGGAGGCGTATTTGCGCAGCAGCTTCGCGATTGCCGGCACGTTGCAGTTGGGCAACTTGTTGATCTGCATCCGATAGCCGGTGCTGAAGCGCTGCTTGAGGAACGTCGGTGATCCGCAGCACCTGCAAGCATGCAAGCAGAGTTTCCCGCTTCATCAAGTATCGTCTCTTGAGCTGGTCAAGTGATACCTAGTTCTTAGAACTTTTCATAGTGTTTATTGTGTCCCTAAATAAAAAATAAGAGGCAGCTCGCACTCGTCCGAAAAAGCCTGATTAGATGACATAACAAAAGGAGTACTCAAGTTTTCCCTCTCAAAGGTTACTTGTTATCGCGTCAAAGTTCACAACCGCATAACTTCGGTTTGTCGTCTGTGTGCATAACGTATAGTCTAAGCGGCGACAACCAGCAGACGGCAAAACAAATTCGGCAGAAACGCTTAAGACTGCTTACGTATGGGAATGCGAAAGCATATCGGGGACGCAAGACGTGGACGTTTGGTCACGGTTTGCGAACAGAGATCCTTACACCAGCGTTTTCGTTCACTCCATTTCGATTTGCGCTTTGAAAGAGCGTCGCAAAAACGGCAGGCCAAGATGACATAGTTTCTTGATAAGGAACTGCGTCCACTCATTACGCACGCCACGCTTGAAGTTCTACAAGCTGCGGGCTGCACTGGGCATTCTCTTTGACGCATACGCGTAAACAAACGCCACGCATCCGGTATCAGATTTGTAAGTTACAAACTACTTCCTTGCATCTTCTCCACATTTCTGGCTAATTTCCTAGTAATCATTATTTTTCCCTAAATTCCTTATTATAAATTCCAATGTATCTACCTTATGCCTCCGTTGGCCAGGATGGCGACTCTGTCTCCGAGCACATCAGCCTCGTCCAGGTGTTGGGTGGTGAGGAAGACGCACGTGGTACGACGCAGCTTGAGCAGCAGCTCCCACAACTCGTGGCGTCCGTCCGTGTCCATGCCGGTGGTTGGCTCGTCCAGGATCACCACCTGCATGGCGACCCTGCAATGCCTGGCCCAACACCGCTGCGATATTCTGAATGCGAACATGAGGGTCACAGACCCGACCCCAAAACGTTTGGTGTGGACACCAGATCATTGATCCCAAGCAAAACAGGTAATTGGCCCAATATTGGATATGGGTGGGTTTACCAATATTGGAGATGGATGGACCATTGTAGGGCCATCCTTTGCCAATGCATTTCCAATATTCGGCCGATTAGCTGTGCTGCTTGGGCAGGGACTTAGAGGGAACGAGACCGCGTCTCATTCCCAGGGTACCTCGTTTGAACCCTTACGGACTGGACCCCGCTACCGCCGCTGCTGCGGTACAAAAAAGACATTGTGTAGTACTACGGCTCCCAGCACTGCCGATATCCACACCCCCGCTAAGGGCCTGGATAAGGCGGGAGAAGGAATTCTAAGCCGACCACAAGCAAACACGTTGCTCTGCCCGGCTATATTACAGTACATTGACACCGCGGTCACTGGCAGGTGCAAGCACTGTGGGGAGACAGCCAACGTCTACCACATGGTGCGGGTCTGCCAGAAGAACACAGCCATCTCCCCCCTCCCCAATCCTACCCGAGAAGACTGGGAGGTGGCCCTGCTTGGCTGCTCCGATCTCGGGGTCCAACAGGCCATTATTAACGTGAGCCAAAGCAGCGGTATTGTCCTATGACGCCAGGGACTAAGGATGTCACCTAGTCTGTAGGGCCCCTTCGGGGGCTCATACTCTCTCCTTGTTGTGACAAAGTTTCCACCCTCACCCACCCCTCAGGTGCTTTTTTTTGGGCAGGACATTATATATGCGAAAACAATGTACTTGTTATAACAGGAGCGGTTGAGACGGAATAACGGCTATTCTACTCGACAGCTTGTTTGCCTTGCGCACTTCAAGTGGCAGCTCAGCCGCACGTTCCGCTTACAGCCTCAACTCACTCACCTACGTTCGTCCGCCTCCTTCTTAACTCTCATCCGTGCTGTAAGGAGGGGTGGATTTTATTGGCATCTCCTCTGAATCTTGCTAGTAGCTGGAGGCACCTTGTCTAGTGAATTCAAGTGTGATCAATATACCCTGTTTTCTTTCTCGATTTGCCTTATTTTGGTGATCTGCTAGTATAATCTATTTTCCAGTAATTTTCTAAGCTTATGAGAATAAACACGCCTTCTGCTATCATTACAGTGCTAGGGGCTGGGGCAGCCTGTGCATGGTTGTAGCGGAACTTCAAGAAAACGAACGACGCACGCGCTGACTCGAAAAAAACCAGAGCGATAATTAACAGCCTCTTCTAGAGGTACCATGGCCAAAAATTACTACACGTTTGAATATTTCATTTGGGGGGAAGGGGGGGGGGGATTCCCGCTTAAGCCGTCTGCCATTCGCGGCTCTTGACGTTAGATGTAACAGCCGTTATTGACAGCGCAACAGAGAACTACGTGTTGGCACACTAAGTTAGCACTGAGCCACCGCCGCGGAATCGACGAATGTACAATGTAATCCATCTTTTTATTTTTTCACATCACTCTGGAAAGTAACCCACGTAGAACCTGCTCAAGAGGTACTGCGACGTTCTTTCAGGGTCAGTGTTTATGGATAAAGCCATGCCTCATGCTTTCCAGGCACGAGCGCAGAAAGAATTATCGATATCGGAGGGTGCAAATGAAAGTCATTCCACTTACAAAAGTCAGAATATAAAGCTCAGATAATACCGCGTTTCACGAATACAGTGCTGAGATTGGACGCTACCAGACAGAGCTTCGCCTGTAACACACGCAGCGGAAGCTTGCCTGCAATAGCGTTCGCCGCTAACTTTAGCCCAAGACGAAGGGCGGGCCTTTCGTTCTGCGCATGCGCACCACGACGTCTCAAACTCCAAAACTCTAATAATTCCCTAGTATAAAAACCCAAAGCCCCGAATTTTCACCCCTGCTCAGTCTGCGCCTACGTCGCTGACAGGGCAGTGGCGACTAACGCTACCGACGGGGCTTCCCGATGTTTCCTTGCAATCACTTTGGCTTTGATGGGATTGGGGAGAAGAGCGGATGACGGGGTGCGGGAGAGGGGACGTTTGCCCCCCTCTCCCGTACCCCGTCTTGTCCATCTTCTTGAACCACGCCTTCCCTGCAGGGTGGGCCACCCGAATTTTTTTTTTGCTACCTCTTTGTCGTCCCTGTTCCAATAGCAGCGTTCGCCTCAGCGATAGGTTGGATCGAAATGGACAATTAGGTCACCCGCTAGAGGTGACCTAGGTCTTTGCCTACACGTTTACCAATTTTATCTCATGCAAAATGCTTACGACACTCTGACGCATCATATTTTGGCTCCGTTTCGACTCACCATCATTTACAAAGGCAGCGCCCTATGTGGCTGCCACCTGACTGTGTTAACGTGTCTGCCGCGACCGTGTCGGGCAGGATGCACGGGTTAGAAACCTGGCCTCAGAAGCTGATACCCAGGTTGGAGAATGGGTACGACAACACCATACCACTTCTTCCGCTGCCGAAAATTGCCGCTACGTTTCGGCGTCATCGGCCCCATAGGGCTATCGACGCCATAGGTCCAGCAAGCGAGACTTTCTGGAGCGCATTAAGATACTAAACATTGATTTCTCGCCCATGTCTTTCGCGGTTCAGGCAACACAGTGTTGCTAACTATGTTTGCAAAGAACAAAAAATACATGTTTGATTTACGTCGCAGGGCCACATTAAGGCAACTTCGGGTGCCCTTGGTTCCGCCAACCACATTAGCAGCATTAGAAGCAGCCACCCAAGATACTTACAAAATAGATTCAACGCGTTTCAAAAAATACACTTCATAGGCACAACTTTTAACAAAGATCAAAAGCACTTAGGAGACTAACTTTCGCATATGATGGTCATCTACAACGTAGAGTCGTCCACACACCGTCCAGAGCGCTCGAACTCCGTACAGTCTGCGCTCCGCAGCGCGCAGAGCGACGTCTAGCGGCAGCACCTGGTTCGAGATTGCGCATCTTTGAGTGTCGTTTGGGCATCAGACATGGGCTATCTCGAACCAGGCGCTGCCGCGAGACGTCGCTCTGTGCGCTGCGGACCGCAGACTGTACGGAGTTCGAGCGCTCTGGACATGTCTTTAGACGATTGTACCAGCTTATTAGGGTTTATCGTCCCAAAGCGACTCAGGCTATGAGAGACGCAGTAGTGAATGGCTCCGCAAATTTCGACCACCTGGGGTTCTTTTACGTGCACTGACATCGCACAGCACACGGGCCTCTAGAATTTCGCCTCCATCGAAATTCGGCCGCCGTGGCCGGCTTCGGACCCGCGTCTTTCGGGTCAGCAGCCGAGTGCCATAACCACTGATCCGCCGCGGAGAGATAGAAGATTGTACAATGTAATGCAAAGCAAAACAACATGAACTCATATTTTCTAGCGCTTAGTGAACACAAGGGACAAGAACACAAATACACAGGACGTACGCTAGTCCTGTGTCGTACGTCCTGTGTATTTGTGTTCTTGTCCCTTGTGTTCACTAAGCGCTAGAAAATATGAGTTCAAACAATATCCAACTAGCCCAAGTTTCTGCCTTACCAAAACAACATGGGATGGAAATATCTATGTAACTACTTATGACTGCTTTAAAAAAAATCTAGAGCTGCCCTCGGGCAAGTGCCTAGCTAAGGTCAATAAGTCTTCAGTCGTGGTGAAGAGTGCGTCGGGTAGCCAGTTCCACTGGACCTAGGGTCAGTTCGTACCTTGGGTGTGCCCACGATGGCAAGAGCGGTGCAGAGTCTGCGCTGTAGGCCGGCCGAGAGGTCAACGGCCAGCACCGTGCGGTAATCCGCCAGGCTGGCATCATTCATGAGCGTCCAGACCTCATCCCGCGCCTTGTCCAAGCGCACTCCCTTCAGCTGCAACGATGACTTTTCTGTCTATTACTGCGAACACATCGCTATGCGTAGTTTCCTTTCTTGCTGCTCAATACTTTGGAACGCAGGTGAAATATAAGGCCATATTAAATAATCTCGGAATACCTAGATCTCTCTTCTTCGGCTTGCATTAGAGATTACCTCAGGTGTTGTTCTTTCCAAATAAAATTCACTTCTAGCTAGCTTGATATATCATCATCAGCCTGACTATGCCCACTCAGGTGAAGGGTTTTCCATTGTCATTGATGGTTCCATGGTGATCTAGATCGGGGAAAACTTAAAACTAAATCAGACACAGTAAAGAAGTGAATCGAACAGATCCAAAAACTTCACTGACCATGTCCCTCTGCCTTCCCCTAATTCTGCAATTCCAGCCATCATGGAACCAATATTTCAAGTATCCCTGCCCCTTGCGATGTCGTTAAAAGAGCAACGTTTGCAACATGCTTCCCTTCCTCGGTATATTAAGAGTCGGCAGCTTCTAACGCGGAAGTCTTTCACAGCATTTGGTACACTACTTTTCGTAGCAGAACCAGTGTGACACACAAAACGACTTTTTCAGCTAATGCAGCTACCTGGATTATGGCACGGGTTTCCTAGCTCCTACCTGCAAGAGATTTCGAATTTTTCATTCAGGTCGTGGTGCAGTAGCCTCATGACATTATAAGTCACGGTCAGAGTCAGCCGCAAAAGTCTGCACTGGCCT
This sequence comes from Amblyomma americanum, assembly GCA_030143305.2. Taxonomy (NCBI): domain Eukaryota; kingdom Metazoa; phylum Arthropoda; class Arachnida; order Ixodida; family Ixodidae; genus Amblyomma; species Amblyomma americanum. Next base: position 165,681 of record JARKHS020030092.1, read on the forward strand.
TTTGAGAGCTGTGGCCGGGTTAAATGTAGAGATGTAGGGCTTCTGGGATGCTGTCTGTGCATGAGGCCAACGCAAGGAACACACGTCACGGCTATCACTTTTAATGGTTTTTCATTACAAGCGCATGGGGACAAAATGCGTCATCGGCCATAAAATTCGCACACTGGCACCACCGGAGCATCCCATTGGCCGGATGGAAGTGACGTCATCAATCCGGAAGTAACATCGCTACCGGTAACAGCGTCAATGGCTGCTAATGTCATCGCATTGCGAACACACAGTGGAATTAGGTGTTACTGTGAATTTTTCTTTCCTTTTTTTCATTCACGTGCTCAAACCTCTACAGGGGTTTGGCACGAATTAACGTCGCTCGAAACAGATCCGATTAGTAAGCGAATGCGGAGTGCGTACGATGGCGAAAAACATGAGGTGCTCTTCGACGGTGAGGTCCTCGAAGAATACGTTGTACTGGGCGCAGTAACCCATGCTGCGTCGGGCTTCACGGGTGCAGGTCTCGATGCTGTAGCCTCCAACGAGAACGCGTCCAGAGCTGGCAGGCACGAAACCTGGAAGGGAAAAAAATTGTGGCTCCAATCCACGCTCGGCAAGGTGGTTGGACAGCGAAGCTGTAAAACGGCACCCAATTACCCATAGCGACGTCACTTGAAAGTTCACAAATGTGGCTCAACAAAGAGTGAAACCAGAGACAAGTGAAATGTACTTGACCTGTATGCTGTATGCATGATTTCAAAGGAGATATGCTGTTTGCATTCAGTTTTTAGCCTGGCGTTTTTTTTTTTAGGACAACGAGACGAATACGCAACCCTAATCTTTACCGCGGGGAACACACGCGGGGAGAAGGAACGTGCTTCGCGTTGTTTGCAGGCGCCGTTATCATGCATTATGCGGCTAGCACCTCACACGAGGGCTTCGGATGACGTCAACCACTTTCGAAGTAGCTCTGCAAACCTAATGTTTACCGGAACGCGTTGGACGGTGTTCCCATTGTTCACACGCGCCTTATCATCAGTCATGTAGCTTTGATGCTTGCTTTGTGTTTTTTAACGAAAACAAGTACTGAGCTGTATGCCTGATTTCAAAGATGATTTACCCTTTATATTTCTTTCATTTTGATAATTTTGCTTTTTTATTTTTTATTTTACATTTTTATTATATTTCATATTTCTACATGTGTATCTTTAAACATTTTATTTTTATTTCTTCCATTTGTTATTTCTTCAATTTGTTATTTTTTATTATTTTTATATTACGACTGCTTTCTGATCAGTATGATATACAATCTCTATGCTGTTGGGTACTTTTCCACTCCTGGGGTTCATTGCTGACGACGACGACGACATGAAAATTTCCTTGGATATTAGAGGTATACAGCTTCGCTGCAATCTAGCCGAAAATTACTTTTCTCGGTAAAGCGATTTTTGGGCGCAGCTGCTGCGGTACTTCAACCATAGGCGACCGCATACGGAAGACATGCTGCCGAACGGAGACGGCTCCGGGTTTAAGAGCGAAAAAGTACACAAGACTGCCGTCGGGTGACCTGCGGATATATTGATTTTATAGTGACATCTATATTATATGAAAAAATTGCGTTCATAAAGGTTTCCCGCTGAAAAATGCTTTTGTCCAGAATTGTTGGGTACGGATGGGCGACGCCAACCTCACATGTACCTCGGATGTTGCCACCGGTCGTACGATTTCAGGCGTGACCATGCAGCTCACCCGTGATCATGTTGAGAAGCGTCGTCTTCCCAGCCCCATTGTGGCCCAGAAGCACGGTGATCTGGTTGTCGAATATGCGCAGGTTGACGTCATTCACAGCCACCACGCCATCATAGTCCTGCGTAAAATTTACGGCTCACATTTCATGGTGAACGATTTGGAGCGCCGTACAGTCATATGCCTATTCAATACGCGCGATTAGTGCCGGGTTACTACGGCAGTCTAGCGGTTATCATTTCACTGAGGACAGTTTTCAGCTCCATTATATAATACAGCGTTGCCAAATATAGCATGCCTTCTTGGGTCGGCTTCATTAATGGCCCAAATAATAGCAACTCGCGATAATGTCAAGAGACATGAAACATCGCTTGAATCGGGGGTAGCAGATAGGACACATGACCCCATTGACAAAGAAACGGTTTCTGTACTAGCGTGAGTATCGTGAAGGAATTTGGTGCATTTCTGAGTCTGTGTCGCATGAGTCGTTTATGCTCAAGTTTGCCTGAAGCCTAGAGTTTCTGGCTATGACATAAGACTCAGCCGTGATGTTTTACAGCTGAGAATATCCTTCATAGATCCGCGACTTTAAGCGTATATTCCTCACATCATCCAAGTAATTCTGATGAAAAACATGCAATACACTGCAGGATTTTAAACAATTGAGCGTCCGCCTTGTTGCTCATTATGTAGGCTGGCACTGTACCTTGCAGGCGTGAACAAGGTCGATAGTCACGGGTTGGTCCACGGGCTCCTCTTCAAAGTTGTACATTTCATCCGTCCTCCGCGTAGGTGCAGGAACAAATGTCATGCTTGGAACCCAGTAGCTGGCCTAGTGGGGAACGAGCACCTTGCTTTAAATTCCACAGTCACCTTCAACGCTAAACCATTCTAATAATTCTAGTTTGTCAAGCCCTGGTATATCGAATCAGGTTATATCGAACACGGATTATCTCCTTTCAACTCTCGTGTAAAAGTGTAGTAAAGTCGCATTATATCGAACTCCGCTTCCCCAGATTGTTCGATATATCGAACGGTGCGTCGCATGCCTGCAAGTGACCCTTCTCCTATGGCGGTGCTCTTCGATCACTTTGCGCGCGCGTTGACTGGTCGAATGCACGGCCCTGGGCACCTCAAGGCAGCGCTAGCGCTGTGAAACCGCGTGACGAGGTGAACGTGGGGTGTGCTTGAGGGTGGCATTCGTCTCCTGTACTCATTTTCCTCGCCACACCGCTGTCAGGCCTAAAGCCTAAACTAAACTAAACTGTGCCTAGTGGCGCCCTCTCGTAGCGTGTTTTGCTTGCTTCGTTGCCGAAGCATTGCAGAAACTACCTGTACCTAAACTGTAATGCACAATTGTTTTATTTACAGTGCACTGGCAAAAAGATCAGATATATTATGATAGAGATAGCAGCTACTTCCAAAGCACTGTCCCCTGCGGCTTGAATGCGAAGCACGTCAGCCCTAGCAATGCTCTGGCGAGCGATGCGGTGCGAGCGCTCTGGCGGCGGGCACTTCGCTACAAGAAGCACGTTACTAGAAAGCGTGCAGCGTATTCTTTCTTCTAGGTTACAGATGAGCTTGTCTATTGCCATTTTCTACATATCGACTTAACGATATACCGAACCATTTCGAGAGTCTCTTCGATTTCGAAATATCCGGGTTCGAAAATAGTTGGCATAAAGTTTTCAATGTATAGAAATATTTCGAGATTCCACTCCATTTCGATATATCAGAGTTCGACGGTGGTTGGTTCATGTTGCTTGAAAACAACGCAAAAAAAAACAACGCACAAAATGAACACAAATGATGAGAAACGCATAAGTTGTTTCTTCATTGGCATGTGCATTAAGTTCGTTGGCACATCTTCAGATCGCGTTCGCTAAGCCCTGGGCTCGCACCGGGAACTATTCGGTGCAAGCCCAGGACAAAATTAAATTCCAGGTTTTGCCCCTCATCGGGAGATTACATCACTTCCATCAACATGTTCGCAACATTATCTTACAATATTCTACAGTTACCTCACTATTATTGAAAAGAATGCGCATCATTCGCTTTCTATGGCAATAACTAATCGGTCCGAGCACAGGACAGACTTTAAAACCAAGCTTTTGCTACGCATCAGAAGGTTAGCCCAATCTCATCAGTATGTTCATGACAGTGTTTTAAGATATTCCACAGTTTTCTCACAACTAAAATAGATGTCCAAGAAAGCTGCACTTTTATCTGACTAACGCACAGAGGACCGTTATGTTGAGAGCTCACCTTGAAGGGATAAAGGAAGGACTTTGATAGCCCCGGCCCCATGCAAAGCACGTTGTCCAGGTACCAAATGACGATTCCCAAGAAACAGTCGAACGTGAAGCCGATGAAGACGATCTCGGCGAGCGTCACGTTGTCCGGGGTCGCGGCGCGGTCGTAAAAGTTGGCCCAATTTGCTCCGTGCTCGACTGCACGTAGCCAGAGACATGCAGGAGTGGTGTTCTTTGATTCTTAATAAAAACAACGCATTTGTAGTCGGCGCAAGTAGTTTAATTTCAATTCATTTTAATTCATTTATTTAACCGCATACATGGTTGGAGCTCTTGGGCAAAAAGCTGCTCGGGGCAGCTTGACGAGGCCCAAGAGACCATAACAATGTAGAGCAGTGCAAATACATGATTGCAATATGACAAAAACAACATTGTATGCAATATTATATTCAAGGAAAACACGACTGGTGTATAAAATATAAAAACTGACTCTGTATAGAAGTAGTATCAATTCAATGTTTTCGGCGAACTGTTCACTATACAGTATTAACATATCACACGTTCAAAACCGAACTATCGTAGGCGACAGTCATACAATGGGCGTCAGTATTACATAAAAAGCACAGTGACCAAATGAAAAGTTCTCAGATTCTAATGATTGCTTCTGAGCCTTGCACACTGGTTGGCAGAGGACTTTCGGCGCTTTAGTTCTTGGGAGGTTGACAACAAGCTTTGTTCCACTAGAGTTCAAACGATGCCGTTAGAGCCTCTATATATACGGCCGAACGGTGAAGGCGTTAGCCGTGACACCAGTTGACGAAGACGCCGCATTCAAGAATGAGACACAACCTCGCTAAGGCAGAGGAACAGCTGCAAAAAACTTCAGATTTTGCCGGAAATCCTCCATAAAGCCGCGCTCTGAGAAAATCCAATGTCAAGCGCTCATTGCGCACGGCTTTCTTTTCGGCGCTCGATAGCACCTAACATCAAACACGTACGGCAGTGCTACACTTTAAACAAAAGGAGTAAAAGGGGTGTAAAACTGTCCTCTAGCGCACACCCTTTTAGAAGGGTGTGCGCTACCCTTTTAGAAAGGGTGTGCTCTAGGGGACAGTTTACTCCCTTTTTACTCCCATATAGGTGTATTTGTGTTAAGAGTGTAGATGCGCTATTTATCAGTCTAGCGAGTGTCAGTGAGCTTTCCGCTCGTGTGCTGCACGCGACGCCTCACCGAATTTCTCGAAGCGCTCGAGCACGCGGAAGCTCCAGTGCAGACTCATGCCCGGGAAGATGGCGGTGAGCAGCTTGTGCTCGCGGGCGATGTAGTAGTAGCCCTGCCCGCCGGCGTGCTCCAGAAACAGGAACGGCATCACGCAGCTGAACGTCCAGTAGAGCATGGCCCCAGCCACAGCAGAGTGGGCTGCGACCACAGCGGCAATTGCATGCACTGCTGTTACAGCAGTCAGCCTACTAGTGTGATACAGTAAATGCTAAGGCTTTCATTTGGGCTAGTTGGTTGTACCAGTGAAACATGTTGACTAGCGCAAACACAGGCAGGGACCAAAGTAAGAGTAAGAGACAGGACACACGCTAGTGTCCTGTCTCAGGACTAGCGTTTGTACTGTCTCTTACTCTTGCTTTGGTCCCTGTCTGTGTTTGCGCTAGTCAACATGTTTCAGTGTGATACAGCCGCCGCTGTGGCTTAGCGGTTGTAGTGCTCAGATGCTGACACGTAACACGCGGGTTCGATCCCGGCCGCGGCGGTCGCATTTCGATGGAGGCAAGATGCCAGAGGCCCGCATACTGTGCGATGTCAGTGCACGTTAAAGAACCCCAGGTGGCCGAAATGATATTAACCCCTCGGCTACGGCGTTCCTCATAGCCCGAGTCTCTTTCGGGACGTTAAGCCCCATAAAACGATTAATGCGAAAGGATTAGAAACCACCATCGCCGGAAAAAAATAAATAAAGCGGTGACCTGGCGGCACTCTTCAGCTTATTCAATCAGGTGAATTAATATTTAGGGTCAATTTAACTTGCTTTGCGGAACTGTTAGTTTAAGGAAAGCGAACTTGCTTTGTTTCGTCTGCCTGCAACTTTGTTGAACAAAGAGAAATAGCAACTACTGCGAATTTTCGCGTAGATCATTGCACTGCGTTTCGGCTACTGTTGCTAATGGTGTTTAAAATAAATGGGGTATTTCAAAGGATGCGGGTAGCCTCGTTGTCGAGATCAGAGTGGTGTAAGATGATCACTGTAGAATGCTATGAAGGCGCGCACAACGAAAGGCGGATTATTCAGCCTTCGCCGCCGTAATTACAGAATGAGCATGCTGCATTGCCGTGCTTTTGCACCTGCCTGTATACAGTAGAGCTGCCTTTCGCCTGTGCACGTTGTTTTTACGCATGCACTGGGTGCAATGTCTAACAAGTGCAATTCAAGATTCCATGTGGAGTACTTTTTTTTTTCTTCCCCCATAGCGAGAGTGAAATTTTTTTACAATACTGCAGGTTGAGTAAAACAAGTCTTCACGCTTTCTGCGTGTCGAAAAACAGGAGAAGGTGAAACAAAAGTGATGCATTTTATCTCACAAACTTGCAGTCGAGTGGAAGTTACGAGCTTGAGGTGATGGTACACGCACATGCACGCACGCACACACGCACACACACAATAAGCGTGCGGTCAGCAAGTGAGCAGTCCAGTATAGGACGCTAATGAAAGTCGTGGCCTCACGCAGCTACACCTGCCGTTTTAAGAGAAAAACTTGCGAGATCAAGCGCAGGGCTCAGGAAAAACTGGCAGACAAAGCGTATTGTACAGCATTGCAAAGGAAGAATACTGGTTGTGCTGCGGAGAAAAGTACGTTTGGACCACTTGGTCACCTTATCAAAGCTCAAGACTAATAATAATAATAATTGGTTTTTGGGGAAAGGAAATGGCGCAGTATCTGTCTCACATATCGGCGGACACCTGAACCGCGCCGTAAGGGAAGGGTAAAGGAGGGAGTGAAAGAAGAAAGGAAGAAAGAGGTGCCGTAGTGGAGGGCTCCGGAATAATTTCGACCACCTGGGGATCTTTAACGCGCACTGACATCGCACAGCACACGGGCGCCTTAGCGTTTTGCCTCCATAAAACGCAGCCGCCGCGGTCGGGTTCGAACCCGGGAACTCCGGATCAGTAGTCGAGCGCCCTAACTACTGAGCCACCGCGGCGGGTAAAAAAGCTCAAGAATTCGAGGTGCGTTCTCAAGATAATAATTCTCTATGCATGAGTGAACTAATATTGTCAGTGTCATTAGGTTTTGTATGCTTGAAATTTTTAGTGAGCGAGCAATTCATCTGCTCGTGAAAAATAAGTTGCCGAACGCGGTCCGCAGATGTGCAGAAGAACTTGCTACACACGCCACTGCATGAAATAAATAACTGCAGCGAAATAAAAACTTGGCTTCGGCAGCCCTCGCTTGAAGCGACAAACAAGACTAATACCCCTGTCACACGGGCACCACAAAGGCCTTTGAGAATCGGGTCCTTATATCCAAAGGCGTAAGGAGTTCAGCTACACGGCACAAATGTTGCGCCTTTGCCGCTAAGGGCCTTGGAGGCGAAGGCGCCCGTCCGAGACCTTTGGAGCCCAAAGGCGCGGCCTTCGAGAACCTGCGATGGCAGTGCCATCCAACGTCAAAAAGTAAAAGCGACGAAAAAAAATAGATGCAGCCAACAATGTTTCAAAACATCTTTTTTTTAAATACGAAGGGTGTGTCTGGCTTTGCTTTTTGTGCGGGTGTTTATATTTTATGCCCAGACTTCAAGGCAGTAAAAGTGCCACGCAAGGCAGTAAATGTTAGCACTCTCACTTCGGCCACCTCAAGCACAGCAGTAGGTGCTAAGCCTCGACGACCGTTACTCCTTTTTGGACCGCACCGTGTAGCCGCGTCGCTGCTCCTTTAAGCTGTGGCTCCTTTGGTGAAAAGAGGCGCCTTTGCTGGAAGGGCCTTCGAGGGATGCCGTGTGACAGTGGCATATAACACGCAGTGCGTGCCACTCACGATTGGCGAAGAACAGCGAGAGGCACATGGCGTGCACCATGCATTGGCTGCAGAAGAACATGAGTATGACGAAGAGGAGCGCGGGGTCGCTGAACTGGACGAAGGCCCGGCCCTCTTCGTTGCGCTTGACGCACAGGAAGAGCAGCATGAGCGTCACGATGATCAGGTGCATGAAGAAGGCGCTCAGGTAGTGGCTCACCCAGTACACCCAGTCGTTGACCCCCGCCACCCGCAGCATCTCCTTGATGCCTGCATGCGCAGAACACACGGCACGCCGGGTCACGATGCGCAAGATATTAAAAGAAATGACTGGGGTTATTCAACGTGGCTTGAACCTAGTTGTACGAGCGAAAGCTCTGTTAAGCATGGTGAGACACGGTTCGCTTGGTTTGAATCAAAGGCTTCATCACCTCTTGCTGTGGCTTGAATAAGTGAAGACTGTTTTCATGGCGTGTAAAGTAATTGCTTGCAGTTAGAACTTTGGTTAGTCTGAGGTTAGAACTAGGTGGTACGTGATGCCCACTGTCTCAAATCAAATGTCAAGGTAAAGTATTCAATGGTCATAGCCATATTATCATGCAGTCATACTACCGTAGCTTAATTGGGCAATACCACCAGGCAGTTAGCTTGGGTTTGAGCTTGTGAGGAATTTAAGGTTATTGCCGATGTGGTGCCCACTGTCTCAAACCAAGGGCCGAGGTCAAGGGTCAAGGTCAGGTACCCAAGGATCATGGTCGTGTCATCACGTGGTCATACTTCCATAGCTTGGGTCATAGAACCACGCAGTTAGGTTCCATCTGACCTTGTGAGGCACTGAAGGTCGTTGCCGATGCAGTACCCACAGCCTTAAAATCAAATCTCAAGGTCAAAGTTGATGGTCAGGTATCAGTGGTCATAGTCGTGATCACGTGGTCATACTACCATAGCTTGGGCCGTACCACCACGCAGTTCTGTTTGACCTTTTGAGGCTTTGAAGGTCATTGTCGATGTGGTCCCCACTGTCTCAAGTCAAATGTTAAGTTCAAAGGCCAGGTACCCAATGGTCATAGTCGTATGATCGCGTGGTCATACTACCATATATCGGGCCATACCACCATTCAGTTAAACTCGGTTTGACCTCGTGAGGCACTGAAGGTCATTGTCTCATCCACATCGAAATCGGTAGTTGTACCCCGAGGAGTAGAGCTCTCCCTCTAAAAAAAAAGCTGTTATCTACACCGTTAACTGGTTTGGTTTGGTGTGGTTTGGTAACGGGAAATGGCTGAAGTATAACCGTAACCACTTAAGGCTGAGTCCGTCTCACCGGTGGCCTTCTCGTCGGTCAGCTTGGCCACGAACAGCGAGAAGGGGATGAGCATGCCGATGCAGAAGCGGGTGAGGACAAGGGCGTAGTTCTTCTGGTCGTGGTGCTCGATGTACGGGGGAAAGGGGAACCTCTGCAGCCGCACTTTCTCCAGGGGGTGCGGGTAGCGAAAGCGCTCGGCCTGCAGCTCCAGGTGGCGCTGCTGCAGCGCCCCCATGATGGGCAGCAGGGTGTGCATCTCGGGGAAGCGCTCCTCCGCCACGGGCCCCTCGGGCTGAGAGATGAGGCGCTGCCTGAAGTTCACCTGGGAGGAGGAACACCGCAAGCATATTTCGAGGGGAATAGAGGAACAGCTGTTCAGAGGAACGCTTGCCTATACTCAAGCACGCTGTATTTTTTAATAAGTGTCGCTATTACTTATACTGGTCATCACCCGAATTTAGCCGTTGGGGGTTTGTATGCCTAAAGCATGCTCTGTGGTGGGCTGCCCACCTGCCCACAGGGTTTTGGGCAATCTGCTCAGATGTATGCTATAAGTATATATGGAGGACAAACAATGCAAAACAATGGCCACAGAGCGCTAGCGCACTTAATTTGTATTTGGGCTAACTACGCAACTGGAGCGTTATTTTCTTTTCATATCTTCTTGCCTACATCAGGTGGGTGTTAACAGACGTTTCGACAATTAACTCAACTCTAGCGACACTGCGATGACTGCGGAAAGGAGCCAGAAATTTTTCGGTTAAGGTTTTAACGCGAGAAACTATTTCAAGACAGAATGGCAGGTTTTCCTCTTAGTATGATGTTTATACTAAACTTTTCGGACACAAGTGTCTTTGAATTGAGGTCCACAATTTTTTTACGATAAATGCCAAAGCACGCGTTTTGTATCACTACGGCTTTTCTATTTTTTTTTAAATAAGTGCTATACTAACCCTTCTCACTTGCAGGCGTCACCACGAAGTGTTATCGGTGTACCGTGCAAACTGTCCTGCATAGTTACGGAATTATGGCGCGGGTCGAAAAGTTTAAAAATGGCTACGCAAGCGGCCCTGTGTGTGTATGTTGTGGCTCTTCCAAAACTATCTCTGACTTGCGCAACTAACGTTTAGGAGCAAAGCTGGGTCTTGATGGCGATGCCAAAGACATTAATTTACGGACATTCGGCACCAAAGAAGCTCAGCTATGACTTTTCTGTGCCACCTATTTTAGCATCCTAAGAACAAACTAAGAAGCGCTTCTAATAAATCTGGAGTGAAGAAGCAAGTGTTTAAGGACTTATTGTGAGCAGCGAGCCGCTCTCCAGGAATTACAGGTTCGCCAGGAATATTTCGGTGCGCGCTGACTGCAGCTAAGCCACCGTGGCAACAACAAAGCCTGGAGGGGACGCCTAACCTCCGTTTTAGGGGTATGACGCGGTAGTGTTAGTGGGGTAATGTCCATATATGCGGAATTGGTCACTTTCTACTCAACATTCGTATATCCCTGGGAGTCCTCATACCCCTCCTGGCGCAGTGGTGCAGCTATTAAGTGATGCGCTACTGCCCTGCGAAGGCCACCTATATAGTTGCTTCGGCGGGGTATTTACGTGATATGGTATACAGCTCGTTCGGTCGAAAAGCCGTCGGCGTAGTAGTAGTCTGCACCACGTGCCGGAAATGATCGAGGACTGCGTAAAAAAATATCATGGTAATTTGAGGTTTTAGTGATTTATCACTGGTCTGTGTATGATAGGCGATGACGAGTTAATGAAGTAATAGTAATTAATTGATTAATCAAAGCAACGAACAAATGAAAAAATTGGAAAAAGGCGGGTTCAAAGGTGTCACTGCTCATAATGAAACTCCAATGCTTGATGATGGTAATTAAGACCATTTAAGTCTAATTGATCAATTAATTGAGTCGCCGCGGTGGCTCAGTGCTTATGGCGCTCGGCTGCTGACCCGAAAGACGCGGGTTCGATCCCGGCCGCGGCGGTCGAATTTCGATGGAGGCGAGATTCCAGAGGCCCGTGTACTGTGCGATATAGGTGCACGTTAAATAACCCCAGGCTGTCGGAATTTCCGGAGCCCTTCACTACGGCGTCCCCCATAGCCTGAGCCGCTTTGGGACGTTAAACCTCCATAAACCATGATCAATTATTTCATTTAAACGATTTTTAAAATATTGAAAATGCGTTAAAAGGTGTCGAATACAAAAAAAAAATGAAGAGCCTAACCCACTACGCTGTCGCGTCATACCCTTAAGGCGGAGCTTAAGTGTCATCCCAAATTTTTGGCGGATTTTTCACTCATGATTAGCGACAGAAACGCCGACAACAGACGCCGAATATGCGTGCAGATGGTGCGCACGGCACCGTATCGTATACCTGCACGTCGAAGGGTAGGCTTCCGGCGAAAAACGAGACGTGAAGGCTGACGGGCTGCGCGTCGGTGTCGTTGACCCCGACGTTGGTGTAAAACAGGGCCACAGAGCGCGCGGGTTTGGTGCCGTTGGCAGAGTGGCGGATGATC